>JANAVB010025196.1:33012559-33082559 GCA_029216955.1 Iris pallida | reverse complement strand
GCTAAAATGGACTATGTGTGTGAGCATGTGTGTGTGTTAGAATTAGGATACATGTGTGTGTGAGGGTTAAGCAATAAGAGGACAACAGTATACAAACCAACTCCCTGTCAAAATCTAGCCAAGCCACACTCAATTGAATGAAATCTCAAACTCAAATTCAGAATTCATATTCCACAAGGATGGTTCCACTGAACAAGATTGTTCTCAGAGGTGAATCATGATATACCTAATATTCAGACAATTCAACGATACAATACCAATAAAGATGCTCACTGATTTCTATTGGATCACATATTCACTTAGCAGCTATTCCCCAATGCCAGCTATTATGGTTGAAATACAAACATGCTATACTTGTACAGCAATAATAGGCACATGAAGTTCTAATGTCACCCCTAACAAATGTCTATTAGCATGGTCATTGATGCCATGTTCCCAAGGCCTTAAATTGAGCAATCATTTCTTCTAAAAAAAACTGTAAACAGTACATGTGTCACAAAAGTTGCAGCATACCCAAAACATCTAAATCCATCAGATACAGCATTGCTGATTATAGTTGTGGAACAAATATTTAAGGAACTAACTCAGTACACAGTTTAGTAATTCATGTAAATTTGGAAAACTAGCTTGTAAGATCAAACTAGCATGACATAAAACACATGTCCAGGAAATCAAATGACAATTAACCCATTGATTAAACAGTTAATATTTAGAAATTAAACACAGGATTATGGTACATGAACTATGTATCAGTCCTTAAGGGAAATCCAAAATTTGAGATCAAAAACATGTTAACATGCTAAACTACAATTTGGTAATTAACCTACTATATGTGCACGTGGTGTACACTTCGTATCGTGTCCACAACCTGACACAAACGTGTCCAAAACCTATTTTACACTGAAGGTGATAATACTGCACAGGCAGCATCGTGCACGTGTTTACCTAGGCCTAGGACACGACACAGGTGTCCACGTGTCTCGTGGTCACGTGTCCAGGTTCACCTAGGGTTAGGGTACGTGTCCAATACCCTGATACGTGTCCATGTGTCGTGTAGAAAGGACACGAGACGCGTATCAGAGACCTAAAATCGTGCATTCAGACCGCATCGTGCACGCGGTCGAGTGTCTCGTGTTCACGACACATGACACGAATCACCACGTGCTCGTGTCCATGTGTACGCTAAGTGATGGGCTACACGCTCGTGTCAACATGAGGTGTCCACGTGGCGTGTCC
Organism: Iris pallida; assembly: GCA_029216955.1. Lineage (NCBI taxonomy): Eukaryota > Viridiplantae > Streptophyta > Magnoliopsida > Asparagales > Iridaceae > Iris > Iris pallida. The sequence goes on along the minus strand of JANAVB010025196.1, from coordinate 33,081,323 downwards.
GTGTGACACGACACGCTCGAAGTTGGCTCTGTGCGTGTGTGCATAGTACAGTGTAAAATTGGTGCGATCGTGATTTCGTGTCCGACTCGACACGACGTGTTGTGAAACTTGAGGGGGGTCTCACAGTGATGGCCCCCACCTCTCTGTCAAATTAAACGTGTCCACGTGTCCTGTGTAGGGAGGAATAGAGATCGGGTAGCAGGGGACAGAACTGGACTCAGTTCCAGCGTGTTCGTGTCCCTCTTGTGAACATGACACAGCACAAAATACCTAAGTGTCAACACTAACATTCAAGAGGGATCCTAGATCTACAATCCTATTCAAAAGGATTTCGAAAATAACACGAAAAGTCTCTTTGTGGCATTTCGACAAACAGTTAAGGGACAGGTCTGATACGTGTCCAAACAGACACAAAACTTATGAAACTCGACACAAAACCAATGCAAACACTTAGGGGAATCCTAGGGCTTCCTAAATATGTAAGGAAATCGAAATTTTATTGAGGAATGAGGAAGTTACCTAAACTTGAACTTTCGAGAAAAATCCCTTCTCTAGAGCTCTTCTCCTTGATGTCCCAATCCAACAAATCCACAACAAACTGAAATGAAACTTCAATAACAGCAAGAATAGGTGTATTAGAACCTAATAGAGGAGATTTGAATGAAAAAAAAGAAATGGAATGGAATTCTAGGGATTAAATGATGTAGGAACAAACCTTTCCTTCTAAACTTGAGCTTTCCTAAGAAAGAGGCAACCCTAAACTAAGAGAGTATTTATAGGGTGGTGTTTCCAAGGAGGATATGGTGGCTGGTCACTTAAGTCTAGGGCTTGGGTTTTGTAATTGTCTTGGGCTTTGGGCCAATCTACAAGGCTTTGAGTTAAATGATTAACCAAAGGCTCTAAATCATAAGCCATGACTTATGACTTTCTAAATCCTAATGCTAACTAGAGTCTAATGACCAACCCAAAGATTAGCTTAGGTTAGACTAGAGTCATATAACCTAACCAAGTCCATACTAACTAGGGTTAGCTTCTAGGTTGGTCTACAAGGGTCAAACTAGTCAAAGTCAACCTAGTCCAAACAATTCTAAAATAATTCCAAAAAATTCCCATAAATTCAAATAAATTCTAATAAATTTAAATAACCCTAAAAATGTCAAAAATATCCTAATCACATAGCTAGGGTCTAGGATAGGCAATCTTTACTGTTCACTAGTAAATCACCAAAAATTACAAGTCATGAATTTAAATAGTTTAAAAAAAAATTAAAAATCACTATAAATCATAATATGAAATAAATATCATTATATAATAATTATAATTACAAAATTTTAAAATTACCCTCTTTTGGAAAACTGGGTGTTACAATCCTACCCACCTTATAAAAATTTTGTCCTCGAAATTAAAATGGTAGTAGTCCCTCTAGGTCAAACACCCCACAATCAGAGTCTCAAACATACCGTCAGATAATCATATGCGTCTGTCCAAAACCATGATTCTCAGAATCTCTATCATGCCAGTGAGCAAGGCTACGATAATCACAGAGTCCTCAACTATGGTACATACCTCTAAAATTATGGTATTTAAAATTTTCGCATTGTCGCACGCTTGGCAGCGAAAACCTTAAATTCCTACACCCGAGAAATACGTCCATAATCCGACTATATGTCCTCACTATGCCTGCTAGCATGAACCTAGAGGATTCTAAAATCTCATAATCGAGGCGACCTAGCCCATACAATTTATCTCAGAAGAAAATTAAATTATAATGAAACACCAGATCAAACTTATCAACAATGAGGAGACAGATAGGAATCGATGGAACTGAATTTCAAGATAGGTATAATGAGATAAGGTGGAAATAGAATCGAGAAGATCAGAACCTGCAAGCACCCCTCCTACTGCCTGAGCATCCTCAAGTGTCATGGCGTAAGCTCGTCCTTGCTGGCCTCCCCTGGCCTGCTGCTGATGCTGTACGAACCTCTGTTGCTGAGTCTGCAATACTGGTCCTCTCTGTTGTCCTGCCGGAGCCCTAGCTCCTGTTCCCTGAGCTTTCCGTCCCGCAGACTTGGGACACTCTCTCAACTGATGATCTGACGATCCGCAGAGTAGGCACTTGCCTAGCCTCAGCCGGCATTCACCCCAATCGTGCCCTGGTTTCTTACAGAAGGGGCAAAAGATAACATGCTGCTGTCTCTGCTGGAACGGCTGCGGCTGGAACTGCCTTGGCTGCTGGTGCTGAAGGTGAGGCCTCTTGGCCTGGCCTCCGCTGCTGCTGTCCCCAACTGGGTCTCGCTCCCTCTTGAGCCTAAGCTCAAGATCATCCTCTACCAATAAGGCTCCTGTCAAGATCTCCTCGAATGTGGCATCCCGGTTGCCCTTGGTCAAGGACTTGACCTCCTTGACTAGACCCTTCCGAAACCTCTGGGCCTTCGCCATCTCGCTCAGACCCTCTACGAACCTCCCGAGGCGGCCAAACTCCCCCGCATACTCCTCCACTGAAAGACTCCCCTGGACTAGGCTCTCGAACAGCGTCTCCAAGGCTCTGAGTGCTGAATCTGGGAAGAACTTCTTCTTGAAGAAGCCTTTGAACTGCTCCCAAGTCTGTCCCGGTACCCCCACTCTGGGGTCTGATTGATACCAGGTGCGAGCAAGATCTCGCATCCGGCTAGCTGCGGCCTCGATCTGAAGGTCTGCTGGAATCCTGGCCAAGCGGAAGATCTCCTCTATATGCTCGATCCACTCATCGGCATATAGGATCCCCTCTGTCCCCAGAAAGTCTCTGGGGCTCATCTTCTGAAACTGCTCGATCCCCGGTGTCTTCGGCTGCTGCACCGCTGGTCGAGCTGCGGCTGTCGTGACGGCCAACTCCATGCCACTATCCTGTCGAGCATACTGTCGGTCCATAAACTGCTGAAAATACGCGAACATCTGAGCTGCGTCCACGTATCCTAGAGGCGGCTGCTGGAAGGGATCCCCTGGAATGGCCGGGTCCTGCCTCCGATCAGGTGGATGCATACCCCCTGCTACTGGTGGAGGGGCTCCTCCGATCGCAGCTGAAACGTCTACCCCAGCTGGCATGAGTGGAGCTGCGGTACTAGGGGCTAGCTGCTGGGTATGAGAGGTGGCAGTCCTCCCATCGATGTCCCCCTGGCCTTGGCGAGGTGATCCTATCTCAACCATCCTAGAGACAGATCAAAAGAAACAATTGCTGAGAACGAGTCGAAATAGCAAAGAAGGACAGTTATATTCAAAGGAAAACAATATCAGCAAGAACTGAGATGGTATGAATTAGATAAGAGTTTTTCCTCATGTGATTGAGTACCTCAAAAAAATATCCTAATCCTACTGCAGGCTGTAGTGATACTCTAGTTCGAATACCACTACATAAACTCGACCTGCATGGGCCACCACAAAAAATGTGTCACGACCCGCACCCACTGTGAGGGTACGAGAACGTAACAACGCCAAGCCTACGCCGCAGTGTCGGTGGTAGAATGTTGTCCTAGGTCAATATACATCTAACAATATCTATCTAAACAGTTTATACTCCCTGAATGGGGGTGACATAGCAGTAATAAACTCAATCACAACTAAGGAAGAGATAGCACGATATGAAATAGAACTCAAGGAAACAAAAAGATGAAAAGTAGTCTAAGATAATCCCAGCAAATATCCAGAAGTACATGGTCTCAGATACAGAATAAAAGAATATACATCTCTGAACTCAGAATAAAGTCTAGCTAAACATGCCTCAAGACTACATAAAAGAAGCTAAGCCTAACTAATCTAGTCTAGGCAATCGGGGTGATGTCCTCAGCTAGAGCTGGATCCTCCTGAGGGTCCAGCTCATAGGTGTCATCTAAGGCTGCCCCGTAGTAAGTATCCAGACCAGCCTCCTCCTCATCCTCTGTAATATTTTCAACAGGTCCCGTCAGGACAGGAGCGAGCACAATATATCTCATGCAGTTCATATCATGTCAGAAAATATAAAGCAGGCAATAGAGTAAGATACATGAAACGCTGTAAAAAGATGTACATGAAAACAGGAGAGATATTTGATAACTGCAAATATATATATGATAAATAAGAACTGTAAGTGACTAGTGATTTAGAGTACGAGATGACATGTAATTGGCTTAGGTTGTACATGATAAAACATAGAAGTAACAGAGTGTACATGATGGGTAAATCACATGACCATTTATACTCACCCCTACCCACAATCAATACACAAGGATCTATTCAAGTTACGTTACGGACATAATATTTTGGTTACACAGGGAAACACATGAGGAAACATGAACGTACATGAGAGCACATGAAAGTACATGAGCGTACATGAAAGAACATGAGAGAACATGAGTGTACATGAATAACGCAGAAGCAAGGAATACATGATGTACATGAAATACATGTCATAAAGTATCCGATGCGCCCGCTAAGGGGGGTAACATCCCAAGAAGAGATCCGTATAGTACCAATCCGTGATGATAACGTCACAGCATCAAGTAAAAGTAATCTAGAGCGAGAATATAAGTCGTGACAAATATGAAACGATCAGAGAATGTACTCGCTTGGTATCTGAGTGTCCGATATGAAAGCACTGTCCGAGGAGTGGTGTCTGGCTCCTAATCAGAACAGCACAAGTCACAACAAGTCCAAAATGGTATAATGAAGTCCTACTATGCATTCTACATGATTCTAGGTCAATCTTGGCCAAAGTCAACTCTTGGTCAACTCTGGTCAACCCTAGAAGTCAAACTAGGTCAACCAAGTCTAAACTAGGTCAACTAGTCTACACTAGACTATATTAGCCTAATACTAGGTCACTCAAACAACACTATCTAGTACACCCACTACTAGGCTATCTAGACTAACTACAAGTTATGTGTCATCCAACACCATATGTAAAATACACTAGCTAGGTGCCCATATACCTATACTTGGGTATAGGCACAACACATATCATGGCTATATATATATATTGGCTATATATATATACATACATTATGTTTTGTAAACAAACCTATATATCAACCTATATCACCCTAGGCTAAAGTATAATCCACAAAACCTTAAGCTAAAACATAGAATATATATTCATACATATATTCATATAGATAATATATTCATACAGTATATTGATATAGAATATATATACATACATTATATACATATACATAATATATACATACATTGTGTACAAAGAGAGGGAAGCATGTGAGTGTGTGTGAAAACAAACATGTAATGTGTGTGTGAAAACATGTATGTGTGATACATGGGTGTTTGTGAGTGTGGAAAATAAAGGAAAACAGGGAACAACTTCAGCTAGTTAACAGTCTTGTGTAAATGTGTTTGTGTGTGTGTATGACTTTGTGTCTCAGTTTTCAAAATAATGTGTGTATAAAGTGGACTGATAGTGTAATGTGTAATGTTCAGGAAATAGGAGGGAAGGGAAAACAATTTATACAATTCATATTTCAGCCTATCAATTAACATTCAGTTCAGCTATTAGAATAGGAAAGGAAAGAAAATTTGTGTATTCAAAACAGTTAAGAACTGAACCCAATTCATTTTATCTCCCATCAACCCAAACTCAGTTTCCCTTTAACAATGAACAATCTCAGTTATTACATATTACCTAAATCAGAAATTTCATGTGTAGCATATATGTGTATAGGATGCTAACAGTGTGCTAAAATGGACTGTGTGTGTGAGCATGTGTGTGTGTGTTAGAATTAGGATACATGTGAGAGTGAGGGTTAAGCAATAAGAGGACAGCAGTATACAAACCAACTTTCTGTCAAAATCAAGCTAAGCCACACTCAATTGAATGAAATCTCAAACTCAAATTCAGAATTCATATTCCACAAGGATGGTTCCACTTAACAAGATTGTTCTCAAAGGTGAATCATGATATACCTAATATTCAGACAATTCAACGATACAATACCAATAAAGATGCTCACTGATTTCTATTGGATCACATATTCACTTAGCAGCTATTCCCCAATGCCAGCTATTATGGTTGAAATACAAACATGCTCTACTTGTACAGCAATAATAGGCACATGAAGTTCTAATGTCACCCCTAACAAATGTCTATTAGCATGGTCATTGATGCCATGTTCCCAAGGCCTTAAATTGAGCAATCATTTCTTCCAAAAAAAACTGTAAATAGTACATGTGTCACAAAAGTTGCAGCATACCCAAAACATCTAAATCCATCAGATACAGTATTGCTGATTATAGTTGTGGAACAAATATTTAAGGAACTAACTCAGTACACAGTTTAGCAATTCAAGTAAATTTGGAAAACCAGCTTGTAAGATCAAACTAGCATGACATAAAACACATGTCCAGGAAATCAAATGACAATTAACCCATTGATTAAACAGTTAATATTTGGAAATTAAACACAGGATTATGGTGCATGAACTATGTATCAGTCCTTAAGGGAAATCCAAAATTTGAGATCAAAAACATGTTAACATGCTAAACTACAATTTGGTAATTAACCTACTATATGTGCACATGGTGTACACTTCGTGTCGTGTCCAGAACCTGACACAAACATGTCTAAAACCTATTTTACATTGAAGGTGATAACACTGCACAGGCAGCCTCGTGCACGTGTTCACCTAGGCCTAGGACACGACACAGGTGTCCACGTGTCTCGTGGTCATGTGTCCAGGTTCACCTAGGGTTATGGTACGTGTCCAACACCCTGATACGTGTCCATGTGTCGTGTAGAAAGGATACGAGACGCGTATCAGAGACCAAAAATCGTGCATTCAGACCGCATCGTGCACGCGGTCGAGTGTCTCGTGTTCACCACACAGGACACGAATCACCACGTGCTCGTGTCCATGTGTACGCCAAGTGATGGGCTATACGCTCGTGTTACCATGAGGTATCCAAGTGGCGTGTCCGTACGACACGACATGCTCGAAGTTGGCTCTGTGCGTGTGTGCACAGTGCAGTATAAAATTGGTACGATCGTGATTTCGTGTCCGACTCGACACGACGTGTCGTGAAACTCGAGGGGGTTCTGACAGTGATGGCCCCCACCTCTGTGTCAAATTACACGTGTCTACGTGTCATGTGTAGGAAGGAATAGAGGTCGGGTAGCAGGAGACAGAACTGGACTCAGTTCCAGCGTGTTCGTGTCCCTCGTGTGGACACGACACAGCACGAAATACCTAAGTGTCAACACAAATATTCAAAAAGGATCCTAGATCTACAATCCTATTCAAAAGGATTTCGAAAATAACACAAAAAGTCTCTTTGTGGTATTTCGACAAACAGTTAAGGGACAGGTCTGATACGTGTCCAAATGGACACGAAACTTATGAAACTTGACACAAAACCAATGCAAACACTTAGGGGACTCCTAGGGCTTCCTAAATATGTAAGGAAATCAAAATTTCATTGAGGAATGAGGAAGTTACCTATACTTGAACTTTCAAGAAAACCCCCTTCTCTAGAGCTCTTCTCCTTGATGTCCCAATCCAACAAATCCACAACAAACCGAAATAAAACTTCAATAACAGCAAGAATATGTGTATGAAAATCTAATGGAGGAGATTTGAATAAAAAAAAGAAATGGAATGGAGTTCTAGGGATTAAATGATGTAGGAACAAACCTTTCCTTCTAAACTTGAGCTTTCCTAAGAAAGAGGCAACCCTAAACTAAGAGAGTATTTATAGGGTGGTGTTCCCAAGGAGGATATGGTGGCTGGCCACTTAAGGCTAGGGCTAGGGTTTTGTAATTGTCTTGGGCTTTGGGCCAATCTACAAGGCTTTGAGTTAAATGATTAACCAAAGGCTCTAAATCATAAGCCATGACTTATGACTTTCTAAATCCTAATGCTAACTAGAGTCTAATGACCAACCCAAAGATTAGCTTAGGTTAGACTAGAGTCATATAACCTAACCAAGTCCATACTAACTAGGGTTAGCTTCTAGGTTGGTCTACAAGGGTCAAACTAGTCAAAGTCAACCTAGTCCAAACAATTCTAAAATAATTCCTAAAAATTCCCATAAATTTAAATAAATTCTAATAAATTTAAATAACCCTAAAAATTTCAAAAATACCCTAATCACATGGCTAGGCTCTAGGGTAGGCAATCTCTACTGTTCACTAGTAAATCACCAAAAATTACAAGTCATGAATTTAAATAGTTTAAAAAAATAATTAAAAATTACTATAAATCATAATATGAAATAAATATCATTATATAATAATTATAATTACAAAATTTTAAAATTACCCTCTTTTGGAAAATTGGGTGTTACATGTATATGTATAAATATTGTTGTTGTATATTTATATATGTATTTCAAATTCTACCTTGTACAAAATGTTATTATGTAAAATTTCACAAGTTATTTTATTGTATATTTGTGACTTGCATATTTTACCACTTTAAAATATATTATTTATATTTAAATTCATGTATTCTATTAATTATGACTAATAGATGTCCAAACCTCGTATGGGTTTTTGGGCCCAATTATGTCTAATACATTCAGAGTCTGTACAAGTTATATTGGACTTGATTCATGGCTCTGGGTCATGTATCTGGACTTCGGTTCAATTTCGAATACATGGACACAATAGTAAATAATTAATTAATTATTTTCCAGAAAGTGTTGCTTGCTGTTTTTAAATTTTTATATATATTTTAAGTGATGTAAAAATCTGGAAAAAAAATTGTATTTAAATACTATGTTAATTTAGATAATTTATTATAACTTTTCCAGCATTTAATAAGTAATTTTGGTATTTTATAAAAATAGGAAAAAATAACTTATTTTCAGTATATATATGTTTGCTGATTTTTAATAAATATTTATGAAGGTTTATAAATTCCAAAAAAATAGTATAAATTTCTATAATTAACAAGGATCATTTTGGTACTTTATTTTATGTAAAGTTGAGCTTTTGTCTATCTCAAAAATTGTTGGAACACAGTGTACAGTTTGATTTATTTATTGAATAATTACGACTTTCAATGTTTCGTATTATTTTGAGCTATAGACGTATTGGACCTCACCCCGCACTAGTGTAAAGGCCGTAGAAAGTTAGTTAGAGTATTATGTCATCTCACATTGGTCTCATATGCTAAGGTCACAATTTAGCTAGGTGTCCAGTCAGAAAGTCGTGTTGAACAACTAGTGTCTTAGTGTTTAACTTAGTATAAAAACTAAGTTTATGTATTATTTCTACAGTGGTGAGTCACCAGGCATCTATATCATTTTATCGCTGCTTTGCTTTGCTAAAGACAAGTACTTCTACAAACTTTACATACTGCTATAACCATAAAGTATGATTTCCAACCATGTTAAATGCTGATCCTTGGGGTAGCAAGTTAAAACCTCACATGTTGTATTACTTTCAGTCTCTACCACGTTTATGACAGTTTTCATATCTCTCACATGTTTAACAACGGGTTAAGGGGAAACTGTTAGTAGTGTACGTGACCATGCACCCTTCTTCGTATGTATTTACCGAGCACTGTTACATTCTATATGTAACTTTGTCGTATGTCTGATCCCACGTTTGTGTATGGACATACACCGATGCCGTTAAGGGTACATATGTACACTTCAAAAAATTGATATGTACCACTGTACATCCTGATTACCTGTTGACTGATCACTCACCTAATTTTAAACTTTAAAACGAATAATTATTGCCATGATAAAATGTATCTAAAAAAACTGGATAAATATGATATGTCATATTATTTCTTTTCATCAAATGATCAGTATTATATGTTTGTTAGATTCAGTACTTGCTCCCGTCCTGACAGGATAACATTGTAGGTATACTTACTGAGGAGGAGTTGCTCTGCGACTCATATTATGGAGTTACTGCCGAGGACCAGGCTTTGTCTTACGAGGATGTACCTGCAGGAAAACTCGTCTAGTTGTCTATTTACATTTTGGACTTTTGACACTACCAAAATAAGTGGTTTTAGCGACGCCCAAAAACGTCGCTAAAACAATAAAATCCGTCGCTAATATGAAGCACCGACGCATTTACCGACGTTTAAGTTTTGTCGCCGTTTCCTTAGTCGCTGATTACAAAAACGTCGCTGAACGTCGCAATTACCGATATCCAGCGACGTAACTGTACGTCGGTGAGGTATCGACGTCTACCGTCGTGTCGGCGGTATATTAGCGACGTATATGTCGTCGCTACACGTCGGTGAAGTCCTGGAATAATTTCTGACGTCTACCGTCGTTGCGTCGGTAATATAGCGACGTGAATGTAGTCGCTAGACGTCGGGGACCTGTACATTTTTTTGCAGCTAGTCGTCGGTAAACGTCGGAAAAGCGTCGGAGACCTGTACTTTTTTTGCAGTTAGTCGTCGGTAAATGTCGGAAAAACGTCAAAAAAATGTATTTTTTGCAGCTTCTCGTCGGTAAACGTCGGAAAATGACATCGATAAACGTCAGTAAGCGTCGCTAAACGTCGCTAAAATTGTAAAAAAAAATAAAAAAATAAAACACAGATTCTATATTACCACTCACAATTCAAGATGCTACACATATAGGTACACATTCAAATCCCCACTCACAATTCCAAATCACAGCGCATTCAAACCCCCACTGACAATTCAAGATGCTACACATATAGCTTTAATCTAAGTTAATTAACATCCAATCCAAACACAATTAACATTTATCGACGAAGGAATTAACATCCAATCCAAACATCCAATCCAAACAAGTCACAAGTCAAATCGATACAAACACAATTAACATCCAAATCCAAACATCCAATCATAAGTCACAAACATATGATGATACAAACACAAACAAAAGTCCTAACTAGGACTACTAGTGATCTGGTGCAGGAGGGGCACCGCCGCGACGAAGGGATAACAACTCCTCATACTCTGCAAGTGAAATCGATACAGATGGAGCGCCAGGCTGTGACGTCGGTGGAGTCAGTGTCGAAGAAGAAGGCGGTGGAGGCGGCGGAGTCGACGACGATGAAGGCGCACCCAGAGTACCAGCATGCTCCAACGCTGTAAGTCGCTGGTTGTATGAATCCATGATAGATAACATTCTACCACTGCTCTGGACCATCGAATCCTGCGCCAATCTCACCGTCTCGGCCATGGTCACCTGTCCTGTCTGCAACTCCGTCACCGTGCGCTCTAACCCTCCAACGGTGCGCTCTGTCCTCTCAGTCGTCTCCACGAGCCCCATAATGCCGCGGTCGAGCGCATCCAATCGTGCTATCAGCGCAGGATCGTCCGTAGGGTGCTGAGACTGCTGCTCGATCCGTCGTAGCAGGTCGTCACGGAGAGACTCCATCATCTGGTGGACTCGGGCAGACTCCTGGGACGGCTGTGGACCATGCATACTAGCAGGAGATGTCCTAGAGGACTGGGTCGCAACTAGGGCGCCATAGGATCCCGTACCGTAGTACGTACCCCTATGGAGGCCACCAGCGGCGGTCATCCACAGCTCGTCCTCCGACAGAGCTTGAGTGGGCTGCGAGGAAGTACCGGCCACTCCTGCATCAGGTGCACTAGCAGTCGCCCGTTCCCGCAGCCTCTGATACTCGGCCTAGAAAGTATGGATAGTACTCTATGATTTCTAATTTCTAATTAATGTACTTATTTTTACTAACTTCATGAATATTTATTTGCATCATATTTACTAAGTTATATTAAAATTGACACGAAGTATTAAATTAAGATAACGTATTGTAATACTTACATAGGTCTGCTCGGCCCTCTCGTCAATAAGGACTCCGTCCTTCCGATGGGTGGCCAGGAAGACGGTCACCATGTCGGCGTTACCGACCTTCCTTACCTGTAATTAAATATATTATCTTAGTAATAATTTATCGAATTTGTATTAAAATAATATTTCTAAAAGAGAAAGACATACCAGACGACGGAAATGTTCCGTCATCGAAATCGACCCACCGCACCACTTCGAGGCATGTTGCCTAGCCGCCTTAGCCTTCTCCGACTTCTCCTTGTACCTTGGCTCGTTGAATCGAGCCTTCATCGTATTCCACTGATCAGGGGTGATCCAACCTTTGATCGGCTTTCCGGCACGATCACGTTCCTTCTGATCATTAATAGAGTCGCGGATCAGCTTAACAGCGACGGAAGGAAACATCCCCTCGATCAGCTCGGCCCGGTGCGGTGGATAGTAAAACATATCCTAGAACAGTACGAAACCAAATATTTATCAGCTATATATAATATGCATAAATTAAATGATTCATGTTAAAAATAAATCTATTTTAACCTTGAAGCGCGTAAACCAGTAGTTCTTCCTTTCGTCTGGAGCATCAGAGTAGTTAATCCAGGGACCACCATAATTATGCCTCAGCATATCGCCTAGGCGTCTCTGTACCCCTGGAGGACGATATCTATACAGACATATTATATTCATGAAAAAAGTTAATTTATGATAAAAACAGAAAAAAAAAATCATAAACCAAAATACCTACTTTGTACCGTCGGCCCAGATCTCCGTCCTCCTCTCCTCCGGAGGTGCGCAAGGAGGATCTGCATGATGCTGGTCGGCCGTCGGCACATCCTCCTCGGCCGTCGGCGTAGCCTCCGCCATCTGCTCATCCGTCTCCATCGTCGTATCAGCATCAGGAACGCTAGACGGGCGAGCACTCTCAACAGGCCTGGAACTACTCGTCCCAGGAGATATGCCACGTGATGTCGTCCCAGCAGGCCCAGCTACTGTCCGATATGGAGGAGTAATCGACGACGAAGATCCAGAGCCGGTACCAGTAGGAGGTACCGAAGGAAAACTCCATCCTCTAGCAGTACCTGTAGGAAGTACTGGAGGATCATGTCCTCGTCGTGTCCCTCGTAACGCTCCGCGACGACCTGCCATACCTGATAACAGTATATGATAGTACAAAAAATAATAGAGACTAGAAATATGAAAGTACAACAAATAATAGAGACTAGAAATATGAAAGTACAACAAATAATAGAGACTAGAAATATGACAGTACAACAAAGATAATAACCAAGGTAACATATGATGATACATTCTACAATAAACATCTAAGTCCAGATAATATATTCTAGAAGAAACATCTAAGTTCAGATAAGTATATCTCTCTCAATCATCTTCAGAATAATCATCTTGTTCGTCTTCCTCGACCTCATCTTCCTCTTCCTCCTCATCTTCACTTTCGTCTTCACCTTCGTCGGCTTCGTCTTCCTCTTCGGATAATTCTACATCTTCTACATTATGTGTCGTGTAATGCGTAACTTCCGTGGAGTCCACATCGACAATATTGGTTACAGGAGGTAGCTCGTCCTCCTGGTAAGCTTTTTCATCAACATCAAAAGTATCTCTAGCTTTAGTCTTGCATACTGCCCACCAGTCAGACTTCGTTGCTCCCCGTCTTGGATAAGCTGTGAAGTACACGAGCTGAGCCTGAGTTGCTAGGACAAACGGTTCGTAGCCTTGATATCTACGCTTGTAGTTTACATCCACAAGACCATGCTTGTCAATTTTCCAGCCTTGATTTTCAATCGGATCGAACCATTCACACTTGAACAACACGATCTTTGTAGGTTCTCTGCCATAATTATATGACAACTCCACAATCTCTCGCAAGATGCCAAAGAAATCATTTCCTGGATCGACGTCTTTGTAGTTCGAAGACTTGATACACAAACAACTGTTCTTCGTGGAATCAAGATCCAGGAAGTTGTCTCTGATCGGAGCATTTGTCGACTTGAACCGAAAGCCATTGACACAATAACTTGGCCATGTTTTAACAAAAGTAATTGGTCCCTTGGCAAGAGTTCTAATTAATTCAATCTCAGGTGAAATTAGACGATCGACCTGAATATCAAAGAAGAGATAATAAGTTATTTATTGCGCAGTTGCATTAGAAGAGGCCAGTAAATATTACCGAGCTGCTTACATATTCGCTCAACCAAGAAGGAAAATGACGTCTCATTTCTTGTTCTAATGCTTTGTCTGTTAGGTAGGGTCTAACCAGCCTCAACTCATCATTATATGTGCTGGAAAACAACGAAGCATTAGAACGATTAGTACAATAATATTAGCTTATACTATTACATTGAGATGACGTAAACTCATCATTCCTTACTTACCCCTCTAGCTTCTCCACTTCATCCTCGTCGCAATTGAGTAATACATACAACTGAGCAGCCCTTAGCTCTTCGTCATTCAAATATCTCTTCTTCATTTTCCCCGAAGGCTTTCCGGACGCATTGAATACTTTCAGTATTCCATCATTAAATTCTTGATATCCATCGTCGTTTTTCGGAGCCCTCGTTCTATTCGTAGCAACATGAGGTTTGAAATAGGAGGAGCAGAAATTTGTAATCTCCTCGAGAATATAGGCTTCACAAATAGAACCCTCGACCCGAGCCTTATTTTTTACCTTTCTTTTTAGGTGATTCAAATGTCGCTCGAACGGGTACATCCATCGATATTCGACGGGTCCACCAACACGTGCCTCGTAGGAAAGATGAATCGGCAAATGCTCCATAGAGTCGAAGAATCCAGGAGGAAACACCCTCTCTAGCTTGCACAGTGTTACCGCAATGTCCTTCTCTTGCTTTTCTAGACGATCAACGAGCAATTTCTTAGAACAAAGGTCCCTGAAGAATATGCTAAGCTCCGTCAATGGATCCCAAACTGCCTGCGGTAAGAATTCCCGAAATACAATCGGAATTAACCGCTCCATGAATACGTGACAATCGTGGCTCTTCATACCTGTCAGTTTGTTCTCCTTGAGGTCGACGTATCTTCTCAAGTTTGAAACATACCCATCTGGAAATTTCAGACCTTGAATCCACTTACAAAGCCTCACTTTATCCTCCTTCTCCAGTGAGAAAATTGCCTTAGGCTGCTTCAACTTCCCATTCCCGTCCTCTATCAAATGTAATGCAGGACGTCTACATATTTCTTTCAAGTCCAATCTAGCCTTAGGATTGTCTTTCGTCTTCCCCTTTACGTCCATTACAGTATTAATTATGTTGTCAAACACATTCTTCTCGATATGCATGACATCAAGGTTATGTCTAATCAGATTGGTGCTCCAGTATGGCAGATCCCAGAATATACTCCTCTTCGTCCAGTTATGAGTGCGACCAAATCCGTCACACTTGTAGCCCGTAGCAGGCTGCTCAATAGCACTTGGTAAATCTCTAACCTCCTTCCATATCGTGGCTCCGCACCACCTTGTCGGTGGATCACCCTTCTCCACAACGCCAGTACGAAAAGCATTCCTGTTCCTCCGGTACGGATGATCCTTCGGCAGGAATTGTCGATGACAATCGAAGAAGCACGGTTTGCCTCCGTGTTTCAAACGGAAAGCCTTACTGTCGTCCATGCAACACGGACATGAAAGACGACCATGCATGCTCCATCCAGATAACATTCCATAGGCCGGAAAGTCGTTGATGGTCTACATAAGTGCTGCCCGCATCTGGAAATTTTGTTTTCTAGATACATCATACGTGTTGGAACCTACTTCCCACAGCTGATTCAACTCATCAATCAATGGCTGTAAATAAACATCGATGTTCCTTTTCGGATTGTTCGAACCTGGGATAATAACGGTGAGGAACATATATGGAGTCTTCATGCACATCCAAGGCGGTAGATTATACGGGGTGACGATCACAGGCCAACACGAATACTGGGATCCCGAAAGTCCGAATGGGGTAAAACCGTCAGAGCAGAGACCCAATCTAACATTACGCGGATCAGAAGCAAAATCTGGATACTCTCGATCAAAGTGCTTCCATGCTTCTCCATCAGATGGGTGATCCAACACTCCTTCGGTATGTTCCCGCTTATGCCAACTCATGTTTTCTGCAGTTTCCTTCACCATAAACAACCGCTGCAAACGCGACGTCAACGGCAAGTAGTGCATCGAAGAGGTAGGCTTCCTGTAGCGATCGACACCACAAAATCTGCAGGCGTCTTCATCCTTGTCGTCTTTGTAGTACAACATGCACCCGTTGCGACAGGCATCGATTTTTTTATATCCCATCCAGAGCGATCTAACCATCCTCTTAGACCGGTAGAAGTCTTTAGGCAACTTCGCACCCTCAGGCAATATTTCTATAAGCAACTCCATAATACGGTTGTAGCAATCTTGCGACATGTTAAAATCGGACTTGATGCTCAACAATCTTGTAACCACCTCCAACGGTGAATGATCCTCACAACCAGGATATAATGGAGTCCTTGCATTCTCCAGCAACTCCATGAACTGTGCAGCATCGGGGTTCGGTGCCTCCTCAGGTGCATCATGATCATCCGGATCGAAACTAGGCCCGGCCGCGTCAAAAACCATGTTCACCAACCCATCGTCGTAAGGAGCGTTGTTGTGGACATCCACATAAGGCTCGTACTCCGATGCTAAAGACACAAGTTCTCCGTGCTCGCTCCACTGATAGTAATTCGGCGTGAAACCCTTCGAGTACAAATGATACGTGACATCTACTTCTGGATGATATTTCAAGTTGCGACATCTCACACACGGACACTTAATTTTGGTACCGTCCATGTACTGAGGGAACGCCTTGGCAAACTGCAGGAACTGGTGTACACCCTCTATGAATTCATCCCGCACACCGCACATGTCATCAGGATGACGGTTGTACATCCAAGTACGATTCCGCAGATAGTAATTCAGCTCCATAATTCTGTAAGATAGATACATCAAGGTAGTGAATGATATGCAAGTGTCAAAGCTTTTTCGATGGATTGCTTTTATCTTTTCATCCATTCATTCATGCATTGCATTTATCTTTTCAGTTTTGCATATCATTACCTACTATTTTACATGCATACTTTATATATACATCAAGGTAGTAATACTAGTTGATGTTCTGAAAAGGAGAGTGCGATGTCTAGTAGAGGATTCTTTTTTTTGAGGAGCTGTCATATCATGGAAGTCAATATAAAATAAACGAAGTCTACATGCAATTCTATATGATTTCTAGGCCAATCAAGGTCAAAGTCAACTGAACCCACAATCTTTAACTTACCATAAGTCACTATACTATCCTTTATATATACAATCTTTATAGATACAATCGATATATAGCCATCACTCCCTTCTTTTATCAAATCTGATACACCCTACCATCTTTGTGAACTCTCAATGTCACATACTAACTTTCCCTCTTCACACTCCACTCTAAACTCTGAACTCAACCCTTAGGTAACCCAATATATAACTAAATCCTAACCACTGCAACCAAACACAAATCGAGATACACATATATATACAAAGCTAATCAAATATATATACTAGACTTCACATTCAAGGATTGGTTTAAGTTCAAGGACTGAACAAGGATGAGAAGGGTTTGACTGAATATGGGTTAAAATGGGGCTTAATCTCTGCTTGGCCTATTGGCCTGTTGCCTAAGGCCCTCTCTCATCTATTACAGTGCTCTACCCTTTCTATACTAACACCCAAATCCTAATCTAAAAGATACTATGGTTGACTATGGCTGATACTAGTAACTTTGGAACTGATACATGTTCATAAGTTGAACAAGGACTGAACACTTATGCCCCCTCTCCCTTCCATCAAATGATACATCTAAGAAGTGGCCTTTACCTACCTAAAAGTCGACTGAACAACTAAGAAAGGGGACTGAACAATATAGAGGGCAGTTACTCAGTTTCAATGTCCTACAGTAAATAATATTACATTATATGAATTAGCATCTTAATTATCAATTTTACTCTTGAAAACACAAAGAACAATACATGTATCAGAAAATCCCTTTTTCGAACCCAAATTTGAATAAATACAACCCAAACTTGCATTCCATGAACCTCGGCCATGTAAACTAACATCTCAGATATTGTATACATCTTAAACATCATGAATCTACATTATTTAACAATTTAATTTACTTAAAAGATTTTAGAAAATGCTCAAACTGGACAGTTTCAGAAAATATGTGAAGAACCCTCAATTCGAATCAAAAACCCAAATTTATATCAATTAATGTGTGCACAAGGTTTATACATATGTCAGGGGGGTGTCTCGTGTCTAGCAAACTAGACACGAGGTGTCCAAACAAGAAACGTGCACAGGCTCGTGTTGAGGTGTCGAGCCGGTTAGAGTTAGGGTTTACCTGACCGTGACGACGAGGGGGAGCGACGACGGCGATGGAGAGCGGCGGTCGAGGTGGCTGAAGCTGGCTCTGGCGAACGGCGAGGGGGAGCGGCGGTGGAGGTGGCTGGAGCTGGCTCTGGCGACGGCGAGGGGGAGCGGCGGTGGAGGGGGAGGAGGGGGTCGACGGTCTCCGGAGGAGGAGAGCGGCTGTCACCGAAGGTCGGTGGGGGTCGGGGGCCAAGGGGGTGGGGGAAGCCGGCTCGGGGTCGGGGGGGAAGGAAAATAATTGGGAGGAAAATAATGGGGGGAATGAAAATCGAACCTGACCTATATTTACAAGTTAGCGACGTCACACAAAAACGTCGGTAAACGTCGCTAGTATAAGTGATATTAGCAATGAATTAACATATACGTCGGTAAACGTCGCTAATATCACTAATATTAGCGACGTTTACCGACTTATACGCGACGTTATCTGTTTAAAACGCAAACGTAGTTTAAATACGTCGCAGAACGTTGTCGTCCGTCACTAATAACGACGTTTTGCGACGTAATAAAAAAATGTCGCTAAATTGTTTTTTCTCTGCGATGTTTTCTTAAAACGTCGCTAATTTCGTCGGTAATATGACTTATTTTGGTAGTGTGAGAGTAGTCATGTATTAGACTATGTATTTTGTGACTTGACCTATATCCTGCTTTATATTTTGGACATGTACTTGGACTTACTATTATACGAGATGAGTTTTGTGTTTGGAACATTTACGACTCTTTATTACTTATATAACTGTTAGCATATTTTAGTCTTATCTTGTTATCTTTATAACAGCTTACTACGCTTTATCTCAAGCGTAGGCTGGACATGACTCGGCCCGGCCCAACGATTTGGGTTGCGGATCGTGACATGTTTTTAGTGGTGGCCCATACAGGTCCTGACTAAATTGTTTGGTTACGTTATTGTACCAAGCTTGCCTGCAATTATAAACTTAAGGTAATTAGACAACATTAGGAATGACGCTTAGAACACCTAGAGGAATACTAGGACTGCAATATAGAAAACGCATCACATGCTCGCTATTGCAATTAGATTTTCTTGTTTATGATTGTTTACTTTAAAGAGTCCTTATAAGTCCTTTTATTTATTTAGATGGTGCTCACCCGCTTATCCCAGTATGTCACACATGAGAATGGCACACTCCCTATCCAGTCGGTTGACCAGTTGATCGATATACCTCCCCCTCCACCTACCATACTCTCCTACTCCACAAAACCACCAACCCAAATGCCACCACCACCTTCCGCATCACAGTCCCAGCAGGATCCGATACTCCCACCACCACCCATCATTATACCTACCCAGGCTTCCGTCGCACTCGATGGGAACCAACTGCTCACTCTGTTCCAGGGGTTCCTAATGACCCATCAGGAGCAGACTACCTTACTCCGTCAGAGCATGGAGCATTCTGAGGAACGTACCGTGGTCCCACCACCTGTAGAGCCACGGCAGAGAGCGGGGACAATCAAGGACTTCATGGGTCTGAACCCCAAGGAGTTCTTAGGGACTGAGGGCATAGTAGTAGCAGATGACTGGCTAGATTCGGTAGAGAGGAAGCTCCTTGGAGCTAGGTTGTCGAGTGACCTCCAGGTCGAGGCAGCGGGATTTCTGCTAATAGACTTGGTAGGAGTTTGGTTCAGAAATGAGCTGCTATTCGCGAGAGGGAAGGCCACTTGGGATCAGTTCAAGACCCAGTTCAAGAAGAAATTCTTCTCGACCACCGCTAGGGTAGCCATGGGGCTATAATTCTAGAACATCCAGTAGGAGAACCGTTCTGTTGACGAGTATGCGGCAGAGTTTAGTCGCCTGAGCCGTTTCGCTCCTAGTCTAGTTGCAGACCCAGAGGAGATAACGCGTAGGTTTTTCCAGGGACTAGTTCCAGATATTGGCATCCTTATAGTGGCGAACGGTACGACTGACTACTACAAGAGCCTAGAGTTGGCATGGAGCATAGAGGAGCTTCTTCTGTCTTGCAAGAGGCCGGCTTCTGTACACCTCGAGGGACCATCCAAGCGTCAGGCTTTCCAACCGAGAGCACCGATGCCGCACCAGTAGACATACCGTCCCCCTATATCACATCATCCGACCCCGCCAGTTAGAGCCCCGGGACCCCGACAGCAGCAGAAGGGAGCTTTGTGTGGATTCTGTAGAAGGCCAGTCCATGACGCTATCGTCTGTAGGAAGAGGTTAGGCAGTGTTTAGCTTGTGGGTCTACCACCCATCAGCTTCGGGACTGCCCAGTAGCCAGGGTACCAGGTGCCGGACCACATTCTAGAGGACCGTTGCTTCCTACTCAGCAGTAGAGGATTGGGTAATATCTGCAGCAGCAGAAGGGACCCCAGGGAAAGACTTATAGTCTGGTTCTTGAGCCGGAGCCAGAGCTGGAGCAGGTTTCGGAGCCAGATTATTTGGCTGACGTTATCATATGTCATATTTATTTGCATACTTTTCTAGCTCTATGCTTGTTTGATTTTGGTGTATCTCATAGCTTCCTGTCATTAGATTTTTTGCATAAACACCACTTAGTAGCTACACCTACCGAGGAGATGAGCAGAGTAATAACGGGAGGCAGTGTCACGACCCGCACCCGCTAAAAGGGGTACGTGACGCGACAACGCCCAGCCCTCACCGAAAAAATGGCGTGGAATGCTGTGTATTTTCTAGTCTGACTACAGTTTATATATATAACAAAACCTGTCGAGAATATAGTCAACTCCGAACGGAGGACAAACAATGAATATATTTAATGCTCAATCACAACTCTAAGACGAAAAGTAAAGACTGAAAGATAAAGACAACAAGACAATAATATATAACCTGTCAAGTCCAGAAATAAATAATATACAATGTCCGGTCTCTAAATACAGTCCAAATATAATACAGACTCAAAAGTAATACAGTCTCAAAAAGTAACTGGATACTAAGTCCAGTACAAAGACCTACTCTAAACTATACAAGTGGTATGGTCTCGTCAGGCGGAGCTACGCCCTGCGGGACCAAGTCTAGGCCCACTACGTCGTCCGGACCGTAGTAGGTACTGCAATCTCCCTCGTCAAAATCTGTAATATTTTATCAACAGTCCAGTCAGGATGGAACGAGTACATATATCTCATAACAGATCTCAAGATAGAATAAAAGCTATAAGACTGTAAATAGAGAATATACAATGAATCATGGAGTGTACATGTATGTATCATGGCATGGTAAGCTGTAAAGCTAGAGCTAGAACAAGAAGAATAGAACGGGATCATGGCATGTACACAAATCAAGGCAAGCTATATATCCAATGTGTGTGAGTAGTAGTTTCAGCTTGTGATCGGCTTGGGTACCTGTCAAGAATCGGCCTGGCAAGTCATATGTGCGGTATATGACTCACACTGTTCGGGAATGCGGGATGGATCTGATCACAGGCCTACGCTACTACTCCCCCTACCTCAACTGGTAGAATAGATCCAAACAGGACACGTCACTGCACGGGATTCTAATAAGAAGGTAGCTAGCCTTCTCTAGAATCAGTGACCATATATCGAGCAAGAGCTACAAGGGTGCTTGCACAATATATCCCAACCTAAGAAGGAGAAAACATCTCTCGTCGGGATCCAAGAATACCAATCCGTGAGAACCATGTGTCGGAAATAAGCATATCAACACTAAGTACATGAATCATAACAGTTATCATAAATTGGGAATAAGTATCAGAGAATGTACTCGCCTGTAAGATGATAAAATACGTCGACTGGATCAACTGCAGTGTCTCGAGGACCTATAGAGAACAAGATGTATCAATACTAAGTTTAGGAAGCAAAGTTAAATCAAATTAAATCCTATTTAGTCATTCTAGGTCAAGACATATCTAGTCGGGTCAATCTTGGTCATGGGAGAACATTAGAAGTTAAACCGGATCAATCTAGGTCAAAAACTGGCTTACCGTTGACTTTTGGTCAACGGGTCAACTCTGGTCAACTCGAGGTCAATACTAGGTCAACTCTAGGTCACTGGTGACTAATAGTTGACTTTTAGTCAACGGTCCAAGTTGGATGGAATTTGGGACCAAATTGGGTAAAGTGTTGACCCATAGTTGACTTTTAGCCTAAAAAGTCAACCGTGGTCAACCGGGGTCAAGACTAGGTTTAGACGGCTAAATCTACTTATTACCAATCCCTACAACCCATATCCAAGTCCATCTTGGACTCGGAAACTCAAATCTTGGCCGTGGGCCAAATCCCTATTTTACCCTTAAAAAAGGCAAATTTCACCCTTTGGCGACTAGCTAGTTAACCCGCCTACGCTCGTTATTTTGACCCGATCTCCCTAGGGTAGTATGGTACTATCCTATACATATAATATCTACCAAAATACTTAGGTAACGCGGAAATCCAGTCCATGATACGGCCCGCTGCAGATATCTCGAGTATTTCGAGATACGTGCTGACACGGCGCGATACCGGCGCCCTACGACCCCGATTTCCACCCGGGAGCTTACACGCAAAATCTAAATCACGTATTCTAGGCCTATGTCAAGTTTCATCGCGATCCGACGCTCCGGGCTCAATTTCGCCCCCCTAACTCGATTTCTACTAAAACCTTCTCTTTTGGCCTCGCACCCAACCTCTTCTTTAACCCTCTATTCTAGCTCTTCTCCTTCTTAACTTCTTCTCCTTATTTTCCTAAATCTAATTCCTCCTCATACTCCTCTTTTCTACTCTCTACTTCTTGATCTAACTTCTCTAGTTTTTCTCTTCTCTATATTCAAATTCTAAACTCCTCTTCTCATTCTTAACTACCAAAATACTTTCCTCTTCTATCTAATTTCTTATCTATTCCTCTCTATATCAACATATATATCTATATATATATACCTACATATATACTAAATGGGGGGGGTTTATAGTGTACAAGGGGGTCACAAGGGGGGGGGGAAGGAGCTGCCTGGGGCAGCTCCTGCTGCTGCTGCTGCTGCTGCTGCTGCTGCTTGCTAATGCAGCTGCTGCTGCTAATGCTAGTGCAGCTGCTGCCTGCTGCTAGCAGCCACTGCTGCTGCTGCTAATCCTCTTCTTCTTCTCCTCTTAATCCTCCTACTTCACTCCCTCCTCTCCTCTCTTTATATATATATATATACCTGTATATATATCTATCTATCTATCTATATATCTATCTATCTAATTCTATATATATATATCCATATATCTCTACACCTATACACACACACATATACATATATACACACACACACACACATATACATATATACACACACACATATACATATTATATATACATACATATACATATATATATATACAAATACACATATACCTATATAATTTCACACACACACTCTCACACACACAACCACACCACCATTCTCATTCCCTCTCCCACCACTCTCTACACACACACACAAATACATACATACATATATATTCCTCTATATATATATCTATACATACACATATATATATATATATATAAAATATATATATATATATATATATATATATATATATATATATATATATATATATATATACATATACATATATACCCACCATTAACATATAAACATCCTTAATTAACCACTTAACCAAACTCTAGAGAAAAACCTACAAAATAGGGGCAAAATGTAGAGAATTGAATTCTCTACACTTAATGTAAATGACAAAAATGGAAAGGAGAATTAATGGAGGGTTTAATGGCATACCTAACTTGCTTGGGAGGAGGAAGACTTGGAAAAAGAAAGGAAGAATTTGAAGAAGAAGAATTGCTTTGTGAAGAAGTAACAAAGAAAAAGGGGGGGGACTTAAGCCATGGCCGGCCACCCCATCCAAGGGCTATTGGGTTGGGATCCAATAGCCCACAACCCAATAACCTAAGTTTGGTTCAAATTGAAATCGGGTTGGTTCGGTTTGATTTCGGTTTGATTTCAAACGACTAATTAAGCCTCTAAAATGACTAATTAAGTCATGGAAAATAGGTTAATAATTTCTAGCCTATTTATGATGGTACATGGGCTAAGCCCAGCTAGTATGGGGGTCCCACTAGGGTCCAGGCTACCCGGGTCTCCAAATTGGATCCGAATTGGATAAAATTCAAACCGACTCAAATAAATTCCTAAAAATCATATAAAATCAAATAAAATTTCTAAAATATTATTAAACTTGAAAATGACAAAAATACCCCTAATTTGAAAAACTGGGGGTGACAAATCTACCCTCCTTAAAAAATTTCGTTCTCGAAATTGAATGAGGGCTAACACTGCAATCATGAACAGAACAAGGAAAGAAAAAGAAAGAATTTTACCTCAAGGCTCGAAGAGATATGGGAATCGCTCCCGCATGTCGTCCTCCCTCTCCCAGGTGGACTCACCTGGAGAGTGGTGTCTCCATGCAACTCGAACCAAGGGAATGACCTGGTTCCGGAGCACCTTCTCTCTTCGGTCCAAGATCTCGACCGGCTTCTCTGGGTAGCTGAGTGTCGGTCCCACTACGATCTCCGAGTGGTCTAAGACGTGACTGGGATCTGCCACGTACCGTCTCAGCTGCGACACGTGGAACACACTGTGCACTCCCTCTAGTGCAGGCAGTAACTCCAGTCGGTAAGCCACTGCACCGACCCTGCCCAGGATACGGAATGGTCCGATATATCATGGACTAAGCTTTCCGCCACCACCAAAACGAATCGTGCCACGCGTCGGAGAAATCCGTAGAAAGACAAGATCATCAACCTAGAACAAAAATAAGACTTAGAGCTTGATCTAAAACAATCACATCAGACTCAAATACTAAAAAAATCTAAACTATACCTCAAACTCCAATGGCCTCCGGTGGCTATCGGCCCAATGCCGCTGCCTATCCTGCACCACCCGAAGTCTATCTCTGATAACCCTGACCTTCTCTGCAGCATCTACCACCATCTCAGGGCCAAGCAAAACCCTCTTATCGACATCATCCCAAGACAAGGGAGTACGGCACCTCCGTCCGTATAGAGCCTCGAAAGGTGACATCTCTATACTGGCTTGGTAGCTGTTGTTGTAAGCAAACTCTACCAAGTGAAGGTGGTCCTCCCAAGATCCCCCGAAGTCCAAGACACAGGTGCGCAGCATATCCTCGAGGGTCTGAATCGTCCTCTCCGACTGTCCGTCTGTCTGGGGGTGATATGCTGTACTGAACTTGAGCGATGTGCCCAAGCTAAGCTGCAAACTCCGCCAGAAGTGGGAAGTGAATCGGCTGTCCCGATCCGAGACTATACTCACTGGCACCCCGTGCAATCGGACTATCTGTCGCACGTACATCTCGGCCAACCTCTCCGTCGACAAACCCACTTTGAAAGGCAAAAAGTGGGCCGATTTGGTCAATCGATCAACAATGACCCAAATCACATCCTTCCCTCCTGGAGAGCGCGGAAGCCCAGATACAAAGTCCATAGTGATATGCTCCCACTTCCACTCAGGAATGGGTAGTGGCTGGAGCAATCCACCGGGTCTCTGCCTCCCGGCCTTCACCTGCTGGCACACTAAACACCTCGACACGAACTGAGCCACCTCACGTTTCATGCCATACCACCAAACATGCTGTCTCAAGTCTCTATACATCTTGTTGGCTCCGGGATGCATAGAGTACTGAGAACGGTGCGCTTCCTGAAGAACCTCCTTCCGTAGTCCTCCACTCGGCACGCACAATCTGGTACCATGCCTCAACGACCCATCCCCTGCTAAAGAGAACTCATCCAACAGCCCTATCTGGACCTGCTCCCTGATGACCCTCAGAGCCTCATCCTCAAACTGAGCTGCCCTGACTCTGTCCATCAGCTCCGACTGCACCTGCAGACCCCACATCTGCGCCTCGAACCCAGGAACTATCACCTCTATGCCCAAGCTCTCCAGATCTGCCAGAAGGTGACGATCCATCGTCAAACACATAGCCACGGGATACCTGCTCAAAGCATTCGCGACCACGTTAGCCTTCCCCGGATGGTACTGCAAGGATATATCAAAATCCTTCATCAGCTCTAACCATCGCCTCTGTCTCATATTCAGCTCCTTCTGGATAAACACGTACTTCAAGCTCTTGTGATCTGTATAGATCTCAACTCGCTCTCCGTACAGATAGTGTTTCCACAGCTTTAAAGCAAAGATGACCGCTGCCAGCTCCAGATCGTGGGTAGGGTAATTTCTCTCATGAGGACGTAACTGCCTAGATGCATAGGCAATTACCTTCCCGTGCTGCTGAAGCACACAACCCAAACCCCGTCCTGAAGCATCACTGTAGATCGTATAACCACCAGATCCAGATGGCAGCGTCAAGATAAGAGCTGTAGTCAACCTCGCCTTCAACTCCTCGAAGGCGGCCTGGCACTCATCGGACCAAACAAACTCCCCGTCCTTCCTGGTAAGGCGGGTCATCGGCTGGGCAATCCTGGAAAAGTCCTGCACGAACCTCCGGTAGTAACCTGCCAGACCCAGAAAACTCCGAACCTCTGCTACTGAGCTCGGCGTCGACCAGGACTCCACTGCAGAAATCTTCTTCGGATCCACTGAAATCCCCTCGCCAGAGACAACATGGCCTAGGAACTCCACGCGATCCAAAAAGAACTCGCACTTGGACAGCTTCCCATACAGCTGCTCCCTCCTGAGAGTGTCCAACACAATCCTCAGGTGCTCCTCGTGCTCCTCTGGTGTCTTCGAGTAGATGAGAATGTCATCAATGAAGACCACCACGAACTTGTCAAGGTACTGGTAAAATACCTTATTCATCAAGTTCATGAATACCGCCGGGGTGTTGGTCAACCCAAACGGCATGACGGTATACTCATACTGGCCATAGCGGGTCCGAAAGGCAGTCTTCAGAATGTCATCCCGCTTCACCTTCAGCTGATGGTACCCGGTACGCAAGTCGATCTTCGAGAACACCCTCGCGCCGCTCAACTGGTCGAACAAGTCATCAATCCTCGGCAGAGGATACTTGTTCTTGATGGTAAGGTTGTTGAGCGCCCTGTAATCAATACACAGACGTACCGTACCATCCTTCTTAGGGACAAAAAGAACTGGCGCGCCCCAAGGTGAAGAACTAGATCGAATAAAGCCCTTGTCCTCCAGCTCGTCGACCTGCTTCTTCAGCTCCGCTAACTCACTGTTGTTGATTCTATAGACGTGCTGGGAGATAGGCTCAGCACCCGACACTAGATCTATAGAAAACTCAACATCACGATCTGGCAGCATCCCAGGCAGCTCCTCGGGAAAAACATCCAAGAACTCGGCAATGAGTGGATGTGGCAATACTGGCTCCGCCAACAACGCTTCGCAGAAACCATCTCCCTGCTCCACTGCACCCCTGGTGAACTCATACTCCGGCTCTCCCGGCGGCCTGAATAGAATCCTGCCCCCTCTGCAGTCGATGCTAGCATGGTGCATGCTCAACCAATCCATACCGAGTACCACATCGTAACTCGGAAGTGGCATTACGAGCAGACACGCACTCAGCTCCCGGCCTCTCAAAGAAACTCTTCGTCCCTTGCAAACATTATTAACTAGGATGATGCCATTCCCAGTCATAATCTTGCAAGTCCTACCCAGATATTCAGCAATAATATTGTGCCTAAGAGCAAAAGAAACAGACACAAAACTGTTCGTAGCACCAGAATCAAATAAGGCCAAAGCTGGAAAAGAATCGAGCAGAATAGAACCTGCGACAACATCCGCAATAGGCTCCACCTCCTCGGCTGCAAGAGTAAAGGCTCTACCCTGACCACCCCTCTGCTGGCGGTGCTGAACGAACTGCTGCTGCTGAGTCGAAAGCGGACCTCTCTGCTGAACTACCGACACACTAGCTGGTGCCCTCTGAACGGGTGCCCTCTGAGCAGCTCCAGTAACACGGGGGTTCTTGGGACACTCCCGCATCTGATGCCCAGTGGCACCACAAAAGAGACAGCCCCAGTCTCCTCCTACAGAACTCGAATAGATGACCGGGCTTCTTGCAGAAGTGGCACGGTGGATCATCCTGTCCCGAACGCTGCTGACTCCTCTGAACAGACGCTCTGGCCTGCCCCTGCTGCTGGTGATGCTGGAACGACTGGTGCTGAAGCTGAGGGCGCTTAGCAGGCCCTGCGCTGCTACTGGCCCCAGAAAATACATTTCGATCCCTCTTCGGCTTCAAGCCCAACTCCCTCTCCACCTTCCGAGCCTCTGCGTAAACCTCCGCATATGTCGCACAGAAGGAAGGGATCAGGATCTTGATATCCCATGCCAATCCCTCCCGGAAATGCTCCGCTCGGATCACCGGGTCACTCACCATGTACTCGGCGTATCGGCCCAGCCGGCCGAACTCCGCCGCATACTCCTCTACGGTCATGCTGCCCTGCTGCAGATTCTGGAACTGCCACACCAGGCCAATCTTGTCCGTAGGGGGAAAAAACTTCTCTCTGAACAGGGCCCAAAACTCTGCCCAAGTATGGCCCTCTCCTGCAAGAGTCGGCTCATTCCGGAACCATGTTCGGGCAATATCTAACAACTGTAACCCAACCGCCTCGACCCTCAGGTCGGCTGCAAGACGGCAGGCCTCCATCTGGCGCTCAATATCCTCGAGCCAGTCATCAGCATAAATAATGCCCTCAGTCCCCTTAAAATCCCTCGGACCAAGCTTCTTGAAAGCCTGGATATCCCCGGTCTTCGGCTGCTGCTGCTGCTGAACCTCCCTCTGTGGAGCCTGACGCTCCACTGCCGCCATAGCCAATCTGTGTGCATCCTCTATGCCCTAGCACATGGCCTCTGTCTGCCTCAACTGAGCCTCGTGCTGAGCCCGCTGGGACTCGAGCACCTGGTGGAAGAACGCTAGCATCTGCCCCATGTCTGTGGGCAGAGGAGGCAATGGAGGAATAGCTCCCATCATCATCGAAGGAGTCCCCTGCTGAGGAGGAAGAATACCCACGGCAGCTCCCACTGTAGCCCCTGGCACTACGGGAAGAGCACCCGTAATGGCCCCAGGGACGGTCATCGGGGTAGCTGGAGGAGTACCTCCAAGAGCCCCAACAGAAGTCCCATCAGCCGGGGAAGTGACCGGAGCCTGTCCGCCAGAGGTGGCAGACCTCTCCGTCTCCCCGTGCTCCTCGCCAGGAGAATGAGTCATCAATATCCTGGGGACAAATTGAGAAGAAGATATCAATATGGCACATGAAGGCAATATCAAAGGAGGACAGCTAGAAAGCAGTAAATCAATATCAAAGACGGTAAGCAAGATAAGCAATGAGAGATCCTACTGTGATTGAGCACTCCTAGCCTACTATTCTTATGGGTAACACAGGCTCATAGTCAACACTCTAAGACGAGTGCCGCTACGACATCGCACTAATTGCGACTTCAGGACCTGCGTGGGCCACCACTAAAACGTGTCACGACCCGCACCCGCTAAAAGGGGCACGTGACGCGACAACGCCCAGCCCTCACCAGAAAAACGACGTGGAACGCTGTGTATTTTCTAGTCTGACTACAGTTTATATATATAACAAAACCTGTCGAGAATATAGTCAACTCCGAACGGAGGACAAGCAATGAATATATATAATGCTCAATCACAACTCTAAGACGAAAAGTAAAGACTGAAAGATAAAGACAACAAGACAATAATATATAACCTGTCAAGTCCAGAAACAAATAATATACAATGTCCGGTCTCTAAATACAGTCCAAATATAATACAGACTCAAAAGTAATACAGTCTCAAAAAGTAACTGGATACTAAGTCCAGTACAAAGACCTACTCTAAACTATACAAGTGGTATGGTCTCGTCAGGCGGAGCTACGCCCTGCGGGACCAAGTCTAGGCCCACTACGTCGTCCGGATCGTAGTAGGTACTGCAATCTCCCTCGTCGAAATCTGTAATATTTTATCAACAGTCCAGTCAGGATGGAACGAGTACATATATCTCATAACAGATCTCAAGATAGAATAAAAGCTATAAGACTATAAATAGAGCATATACAATGAATCATGGAGTGTACATGTATGTATCATGGCATGGTAAGCTGTAAAGCTAGAGCTAGAACAAGAAGAATAGAACGGGATCATGGCATGTACACAAATCAAGGCAAGATATATATCCAATGTGTGTGAGTAGTAGTTTCAGCTTGTGATCGGCTTGGGTACCTGTCAAGAATCGGCCTGGCAAGTCATATGTGCGGTATATGACTCACACTGTTCGGGAATGCGGGATGGATCTGATCACAGGCCTACGCTACTACTCCCCCTACCCCAACTAGTAGAATGGATCCAAACAGGACACGTCACTGCACGAGATTCTAATGAGAAGGTAGCTAGCCTTCTCTAGAATCAGTGACCATATATCGAGCAAGAGCTACAAGGGTGCTTGCACAATATATCCCAACCTAAGAAGGAGAAAACATCTCTCGTCGGGATCCAAGAATACCAATCCGTGAGAACCATGTGTCGGGAATAAGCATATCAACACTAAGTACATGAATCATAACAGTTATCATAAATTAGGAATAAGTATCAGAGAATGTACTCGCCTGTAAGATGATAAAATACGTCGACTGGATCAACTGCAGTGTCTCGAGGACCTATAGAGAACAAGACGTATCAATACTAAGTTTAGGAAGCAAAGTTAAATCAAAATAAATCCTATTTAGTCATTCTAGGACAAGACATGTCTAGTCGGGTCAATCTTGGTCATGGGAGAACATTAGAAGTTAAACCGGATCAATCTAGGTCAAAAACTGGCTTACCGTTGACTTTTGGTCAACGGGTCAACTCTGGTCAACTCGAGGTCAACACTAGGTCAACTCTAGGTCACTGGTGACTAATAGTTGACTTTTAGTCAACGGTCCAAGTTGGATGGAATTTGGGACCAAATTGGGTAAAGTGTTGACCCATAGTTGACTTTTAGCCTAAAAAGTCAACCGTGGTCAACCGGGGTCAAGACTAGGTTTAGACGGCTAAATCTACTTATTACCAATCCCTACAACCCATATCCAAGTCCATCTTGGACTCGAAAACTCAAATCTTGGCCGTGGGCCAAATCCCTATTTTACCCTTAAAAAGGGCAAATTTCACCCTTTGGCGACTAGCTAGTTAACCCGCATACGCTCGTTATTTTGACCCGATCTCCCTAGGGTAGTATGGTACTATCCTATACATATAATATCTACCAAAATACTTAGGTAACGCGGACATCCAGTCCACGATACGGCCCGTTGCAGATATCTCGAGTATTTCGAGATACGTGTTGACACGGCGCAATACCGGCGCCCTACGACCCCGATTTCCACCCGGGAGCTTACCCGCAAAATCTAAATCATGTATTCTAGGCCTATGTCAAGTTTCGTCGCGATCCGACGCTCCGGGCTCAATTTTGCCCCCCTAACTCGATTTCTACTAAAACCTTCTCTTTTGGCCTCGCACCCAACCTCTTCTTTAACCCTCTATTCTAGCTCTTCTCCTTCTTAACTTCTTCTCCTTATTTTCCTAAATCTAATTCCTCCTCATACTCCTCTTTTCTACTCTCTACTTCTTGATCTAACTTCTCTAGTTTTCCTCTTCTCTATATTCAAATTCTAAACTCCTCTTCTCATTCTTAACTACCAAAATACTTTCCTCTTCTATCTAATTTCTTATCTATTCCTCTCTATATCAACATATATATATCTATATATATATACCTACATATATACTAAATGGGGGGGTTTTATAGTGTACAAGGGGGTCACAAGGGGGGAAGGAGCTGCCTGGGGCAGCTCCTGCTGCTGCTGCTGCCTGCTCTGCAGGCTGCTGCTGCTGCTGCTTGCTAATGCAGCTGCTGCTGCTAATGCTAGTGCAGCTGCTGCCTGCTGCTAGCAGCCACTGCTGCTGCTGCTAATCCTCTTCTTCTTCTCCTCTTAATCCTCCTACTTCACTCCCTCCTCTCCTCTCTTTATATATATATATATATTTTTTTTTTCCTCTCTTTATATATATATATATACCTATATATATATCTATCTATCTATATATCTATCTATCTAATTCTATATATATATATCCATATATCTCTACACCTATACACACACATATATACATATATACACACACACACACATATACATATATACACACACACATATACATATTATATATACATACATATACATATATATATATATACAAATACACATATACCTATATAATTTCACACACACACTCTCACACACACAACCACACCACCATTCTCATTCCCTCTCCCACCACTCTCTACACACACACACAAATTCATACATACATATATATTCCTCTATATATATATCTATACATACACATATATATATATGTATATATCTATATATATATACATATACATATATACCCACCATTAACATATAAACATCCTTAATTAACCACTTAACCAAACTCTAGAGAAAAACCTACAAAATAGGGGCAAAGTATAGAGAATTGAATTCTCTACACTTAATGTAAATGACAAAAATGGAAAGGAGAATTAATGGAGGGTTTAATGGCATACCTAACTTGCTTGGGAGGAGGAAGACTTGGAAAAAGAAAGGAAGAATTTGAAGAAGAAGAATTGCTTTGTGAAGAAGTAACAAAGAAAAAAGGGGGGGGGGGGACTTAAGCCATGGCCGGCCACCCCATCCAAGGGCTATTGGGTTGGGATCCAATAGCCCACAACCCAATAACCTAAGTTTGGTTCAAATTGAAATCGGGTTGGTTCGGTTTGATTTCGGTTTGATTTCAAACGACTAATTAAGCCTCTAAAATGACTAATTAAGTCATGGAAAATAGGTTAATAATTTCTAGCCTATTTATGATGGTACATGGGCTAAGCCCAGCTAGTATGGGGGTCCCACTAGGGTCCAGGCTACCCGGGTCTCCAAATTGGGTCCGAATTGGATAAAATTCAAACCGACTCAAATAAATTCCTAAAAATCATATAAAATCAAATAAAATTTCTAAAATATTATTAAACTTGAAAATGACAAAAATACCCCTAATTTGAAAAACTGGGGGTGACAGGCAGACCAGTGCCCATTAGAGCTATCTATCGATGCTCTATTTTTATAGCAGGAAGAGAGTTTAGGGGACGATTCTTTGTGATTCTACTCCCCGGATATGATATCATATTGGGGATGGATTGGCTTAGCTATGCCCATGCAGCTATAGACTGTCATGAGGTAGTATTCTGTTCAGTCCACCAGGCACGGTACCATTCAGTGTCAGGAGGACAGGGCCGGAGATCAGCCTAGAGCCGAACTGTTGTACGACAGTTGGGGAGTTAGCACCGTCACACCCTATCATTAGGGAGTTTATAGATGTCTTTCCAGAGGATCTTCCAGGACTTTCGCCTGACAGAGATGTGGAGTTCACTATAGATTTAGTACCGGGTTCATCACCAGTATCCCGGGCTTGCTATAGAGTGAATCCCAAGGAGGCCGTAGAGATGAAGGAGCAGATTGATGACCTGTTGAAAAAGGGTTTCATTCGATCTAGTTCTTCTCCATGGGGAGCGCCAGTGCTCTTTGTGCCGAAGAAGGATGGTACAGTTCGGTTGTGTATTGACTACCGGGCCTTGAATACCATCACCATTAGGAACAAATATCCTCTGCCCAGGATAGATGATTTTTTTGACCAGTTGAGTAGGGCGAAGGTGTTTTCCAGAATAGATTTGAGATCCGGGTACCACTAGGTAAAAGTCAGGGCTGCAGACATCTAGAAGACGACATTCAACATGAAGTACGGGCAGTACGAGTTTCTGGTGATACCATTTGGTCTCATAAATGCGCCAGCTGTCTTTATGAACTTGATGAATAAGACATTTCACCAGTATCTGGATAAGTTCATCATAGTATTCATCGACGACATCCTGATATACTCGAAGACGCCGGAGGAGCACGCAGAGCACTTGCGAACAATTTTGGGAATTCTGAGGCAGGAGAGGTTGTTTGCTAAATTGTCGAAGTGCGAGTTCTTTTTAGACCGAATGGAGTTTCTCGGTCATATAGTTACTGGAGAGGGGATCTCGGTGGATCCTAGGAAGATTGTTGCCGTTGAGACATGGAAGGCTCCGACGTCAGTTTCAGAGATCAGGAGCTTTCTGGGTTTAGCCGGCTATTATAGGAAGTTCGTCCAGGACTTTGCTAGGATAGATGAACCCATGACGAAAATGACACGGAAGGACGCAGAGTACATCTGGTCAGAGGACTGCCAGACAGCATTTGTGGAGCTGAAGAGGAGGCTGACGACCGCTCCAGTTCTGACATTACCTTCAGGATCTGAAGGTTTCACCATATACAGCGATGCTTCGGAAAAGGGGCTAGGATGTGTCCTACAGCAGCATGGAAAAGTGATTGCTTATACATCTAGACAATTATACGGACTCATGAGCGAAACTATCCTACCCATGACCTAGAGTTAGCTGCGGTGATCTTTGCACTCAAGTTATGGAAACATTACTTATACGGAGAGCGTATGAAAATCTTTACTGAACACAAGATCTTGAAGTATGTGTTCACGCAGAAAGAGCTGAACATGAGGCAAAGACGATGGTTGGAGTTGATGAAGGACTTCGACATCGAATTACACTATCACCCCTGGAAGGCAAATGTGGTGGCGGATGCGCTGAGCAGGCATCCGATGGCATGGTATCTGATGATAGACCGGCATTTATGGGAAGATCTGGAGAAGCTCGGTATCGAAATAGTTCGGCCAGGATCAGTGATACAGATGATGGCGCTTGACATTCAGTTAGGTTTGATAGAGCAGATCAGGGAGGCACAGTCTACAGATGAGAGCCTTCGCAGACTTCAAGCCCAGGCTTTAGCTGGATTGCTGGATGACTTCACCGTAGCAGAGGATGGATCCTTGAGACATGGCAGCCGATTATGCATGCCGAAGGGAGAGTTGATAGAGGCAGTCTTGCAGGAGGTGCACTGATTGGGATATTCTATTCACCCTTGTGAAACCCATAATTTTAGTTTACAATTTTATATTTAATTGCTAGATTTAAATTAATTTTTGGAATAATGCTAGAATAATATTAGTTAAGTGTAAATTATTTTAAAAATTAATTAACATGGAAATTTTGTTGTAGGGCCAGACCGATCATAAAATGCAACTTAAACTATATTAAAATAAATATTGACTATTGTTAAATAAATTCATGGAGGGCCAAGAGTTTTAATTACCTATTAATTCATTAAAGCCCAAATCCATTAAGCCTTTTTAAGCATCAACTATTTTATTCAAAACTTTATTCTAAATGAGAAGCCTATATTAAAGCCCACCCTTTTTCCTAAACCCAATAGCCCATTAAGCATACTCTTAAACCATTAGTCCTTAGCATGCATCAGAATGAATGTTTCCATTCATTAGGCCATTCATTGTATATCTTTTTCTCTCTCTCCCTTAAAGTTTCTGTTGGAGAACCGAAAGAATTTCGGTTGTGGCCGACCCCTTGAGTTCCAAACCGACGCCGACGACCGTCGGGATTCTGAACGGCCGGAGACCTTCGGCCTTCCCTACCCTGGTAACCTCCCTCTACTCCTCCCTATAAAGAGGTTCTCCACTTCTCCATCTCCATCACCATCTCAAATTTTTCCCAAATTTCTGAGAAAAAAAAGTTCTAGATCTATTACTCCGGCAAGCTTTTCCGGCGAACTCGAGCCGATCCACCCCTTCCCGGAGTTTCAGGGCCGCCCCCTTTCCGGCGCATCTCCCCGGCGAGATCCCGAGGCCGGCGCCTCTTTCCAGCGGCCCCTTCGCCGATCCGCGCGGCCCCGCGCCACCGGCGCCGCTCCCCGTGGCCGCCGCCCGTACCCGTGTTGACCCGATCCCGGTTCGACGATCCCCTGACACCGGCGTTTGTTTTCGGTGACGGCCGTCCATTCCGAGTTTTCTGCGGTTCCGTTTCGGTTTCGGTACACTCTGACCCAATGATTTTATTTACCTGTCTATGATGAACTGGTCCAACCCAATTCCAGTGGGAATTCGAGATTTCCAGCAATGTAACGATTACGTTACCAATTTTGTTTTCCGAAATTTCCTCGGAAATAGTTGCTGTTGCTTGCTTCTGGATATATTTGAGTTTTTCAGAAGAAGCTCTGGAGAATGATTAGATTTCTTGGATTTGTGTTTCCTTTCGATCTCAGAGTTTCCGAAATTGGTATCGGAAAGTTTTCGATATTGCTTTCGGAAAGCTTTCTCTTTCTATGTTCTGTGGCTTGTTTGCTGTTGGTTTCAGTTCTTTGGTTAGATGAGTTCGGATTATTTCCTTGGAGAGAGTTCTGTTGAGTTTAAAAAAAAATGATTCTGGCTTTGGTTTTGTTAGTATATTGTTCTGTTGAAACTTTGGTTGAAGTTTAATATGTTGGTTTGGGTTTTTGGAAAATAATATTCTGTGGTATATATATATAAATTGGAGTTTCGGAGTTATTTTGCAGGTTTTACGGCGCATTCCCAGTTTTTGGGTTGACCGAAAACAGAGGGAGTGCTGCCGAAATTTTTGGGAAAAATAATAAAATGATTTTAAAAATGATTTTCGATATAAAAAAAATATTATTTTATAATATTTTTGGGCGACGACCTTACGGTCACTGGGCCCCAGCGAAATGCAAACGCACCGGTTCGACCGGACGTTGAGGCAGAGTAGCTAAACGTGAAGACTGGACCAGAGTCTGAGACTCACAATATTTTTCTATAATTTAAATTAGGAATTTTAGATTTATTATTATTTAATTTTGAGACTAACCATTTTTCGTCTTATTTAAATTCATGTAAATCGGGTTGTAAGGGCATAAGCCCAATTACTTGTCCATGCTGTGAAGATGTAATAATTAGATTTTATTTTTCTGGATGTGTTAGTATAACGTAAATGTTAGAATAACTATAATATATTAGTTGAGAAATTAGTGATTTCCCACTTATTAATCAAATAATAATTTTATGTATAAACTACAAGTTTTAACAACTTAAATGGTAATTACAAGTTTTCCTGAAAAGCAAAATAAAATTGAATTTCTAAAGAACAACTTATTAGTAAATGTTGTGTTAGTTAGTTAACAATTAAAACTGACTAGGAAAGACAAATAGAGATTGCAACTAGACAACTTGTAAATGTTTCTGAAATAAGTTCCCGGAAATGTAGGATTTCAAGGAAGAGCGTGACTTACCAAATACCGAAGTACCAACTCTTCAAACCCGGAAATTAAGGCAAGTACATTTTGTGTAGATTTACAATTTTCTTAGCAATCTTTTCATTGCATATTTTAACCACTGTTCAAACACAAAACTCCTTCGGGAGTACTGATTATACTGTTGGGGACTGGGGGAGTAGAGTAGTGGATATGACCAAATCCAAACTTAGGATAATGAATGTATTAGCTTTCTCCTCTTCACACGGGGACAAGCCATACCGTATCGCTAGGATACTATTGTAACCCAAACCGGTCATATTCATTACCTATTCACATCACTATATTGTACTATTTCAAAACTGTTCATCTTTAAATTGTTTAAAAGTGCATGTCATGAATTGTTATTTTAATTGTTAAAGTTTACATGAATTGTACTTTGCTCCTTTCCTGACTGGATCCCCGTAGGTACTCCTGACGACATAGAGCTGATGATCAGTAGCTACTACGATCCCGACTTGTATCCGGCGGTACTTCCACCTGAGGAGGATGATGTGGCGTCAACTTAGATGCTACTTAGAAATTAAGAATTTTTAGTTGCTCTTTTAATTCCAGTTTATGAGCCTTGTATTCAGAACAAGTTTTTAATTATCGCTAAATAAAAGTTGTGGCAATTATCAGTTTCAATTTTGTTGTTGATTTACCTGCAAATGGGATTACAGCTTACTGCCGCCGTCTCATCAACGGTGCAGGCTGGGCATGATCCGATTCGACCCAAGTATTTGGGGACCGGGTCGTGACATATTTTTAGTGGTGGCCCATGCAGGTCTTTAATATCAACAACTTAGGAAAACCTAGGAAACAGTTAGAACACTAGAACATCAAATTGTCACAACATAGGACCGATATATATACATATTATTATTAAATATTTTTTACTATAGATAGGCTACCTTGCTTATGTTTTTATCCTAAAACTTCCAGAGAATGACCACTGACAATACCAACCCTGCTGGCGATAGGATGTCAACACCTGACCATACCCCACCTCCCCAATCAAGTCCGGATCCTACACCTCGGCAGCTGGCCGACCGTCCCCACAATACAACAATGGATCCATCATCTTCTCGGATGGAGATGCAACCCCCTGTGGTTACGCCTAATCCAGCTGCCCCACCGGTACCTGTGGACCCCACTGACCTCATCAGTCTGCTTAGAGGAGTGCTAGAAGCTCAGAGAACTCAAGCTGAAGCTCATCGCGAGCAGACGGCCATTATGAAGGAAGGCATGGAGAATGCCCATAATGTGGCAATGGCTGCATTGGAAAGAGGAGAAGCAACTCAACAGGAACCAAGACCTGCCAAGGTGGGCGATATTGAGAGCTTTAAGAAGCAGAACCCTCGACCTTTCAAGGGTACCGAGGGAATTGTCTATGCTGATGAATGGCTTGACAATATGGAGCGTCTTCTGAGCGTCGCTCGACTTCCAGAAGACCTCAAGGCTGAAGCAGTGGGACTTCAACTGCAGAATGTAGCTAGCACCTGGTATCGGAATGAACCCCGACTCCAGGATAGACAGGTTGACTGGAACACTTTCAAGAGGTTGTTCCAGAGGAAGTTCTTCCCAACTTCTGAGATGCGAAAGATGGAGCGACAATTCCAGAACCTGAAGCAAGGCAATATGACTGTTGGAGAGTATGCGGCAGAGTTCGGCCAGCTCAGCCGATTCACCAAGAACATGGTAGCTGATCCTGCTGATCGTGCAGAACGATTCAAGTAT
This sequence comes from Iris pallida, assembly GCA_029216955.1. Classification (NCBI taxonomy): domain Eukaryota; kingdom Viridiplantae; phylum Streptophyta; class Magnoliopsida; order Asparagales; family Iridaceae; genus Iris; species Iris pallida. The sequence goes on along the minus strand of JANAVB010025196.1, from coordinate 33,042,224 downwards.
GGACTTCGAGAGGAGATTCGCACCCATGTGATCTCTGGTGGAGCTAAAACTTATGAGAAGATTCTGGAGAGAGCCCAAGACATAGAGAAGAGCCAACCTGCTCACTCGAAGAGAGATTATCCTGGAACTGGCAACTTCCAGGGTAATCAGAAGAAGCCCAACAACAACAACAACAACCGTCCTCAGCACCAGCAGGCAAGGAACAATGATAGAGCACCCCAGAGACAGATTCCTATCTGCAACTTTTGCAAGAGGCCGGGACATCTGGCAAACATTTGCAGGAAGAGGCTAGGACAATGCCTGATCTGTGGGTCTTCCACCCATCAAGTGAGGGACTGCCCTTTGTCAAACAACAAGACTGGAGCAAATCAACAGAAAGGACCTCTGCCCATTCAGCAGCAACAATTTGGGCAGCATCAACAGAAGACGGGGCGAGCTTTTGCCCTCACTGCAGAGGAACCAGAGCCGGAGCAGGAGCCTAATGCGGATGTCATATCAGGTTACATCTATGTACATTCTCATCCTGCATTAGTTTTATTCGACTCTGGTGCAACACACAATTTCATAGCAACAAAGTTTATCTCTGCACACCACATAGTTATGGGCTTTAGCAAGAGAATATGTAGGGTTATGACTGGAGGTGGACCCCTACCCATAACAGAGACCTGTAATTGCCCCATTACAATATCTGGCCATAAGTTTGTAGCACCTTTGATGGTGATGCCCTTGCCCAACTATGATATAGTCCTTGGAATGGACTGGTTGAGTAAGCAGCATGCGCTGATAGATTGCCACAGAGGATGTGTAATCTTCAGCCCACCTGGAGGGCCAGAGTTTGAAGTCTCTAGAGCTCCGAAGGTTATGGAGAGTATTGTCTACTCTATTACTGAAGAACCTGGACTACCTCATCCTATCATAACGGAATTCATGGATGTTTTCCCTGATAATCTTCCTGGGCTACCCCCAGATTGGGACATAGAATTCACTATTGATTTAGTCCCTGGCTCTCCCCCAATCTCTAAGGGATGTTATAGAGTCAACCCGAAGGAGGCCAAAGAAATGAAGGAGCAGATCAATGAACTGAAGGCTCTTGGATTCATTCGAGACGGAGCTTCACCCTGGGGAGCACCTGTTTTGTTTGTACCCAAGAAGGATGGAACGGTGCGGATGTGCATCGACTACCGGGCGCTGAACAATGTCACAATCAAGAACAAGTACCCTCTGCCCCAGATCGATGACTTATTTGACCAGTTGAGTGGAGCCAAGGTGTTTTCCAAGATTGATCTCAGGTCTGGCTATCATCAGATCAAGGTCAGGAAGGAAGACATTCCCAAAACGGCATTCAACACCAAGTATGGGCAGTTTGAATTCTTGGTCATGCCGTTTGGTCTGACGAATGCTCCTGCTGTGTTCATGAACCTTATGAACAAGGTTTTCCATGAATACTTAGACCAGTTTGTCGTCATCTTCATTGATGACATACTGATCTATTCAAAGACGAAGGAGGAACACGAAGAGCACCTCAGGAAAGTTCTGGAAACTTTGAGGAAGGAGAAGCTGTACGGTAAGCTATCCAAGTGTGAATTCTTTCTAGACAAAGTAAATTTTCTTGGCCATGTTGTCACAGGAGAAGGAATTTCTGTGGATTCTAAGAAGATAGCTGCTGTGGAGAAGTGGCCTACCCCAAGCTCAGTTGCTGACATCAGAAGTTTCTTGGGCTTGGCGGGTTACTACCGGAAGTTTGTGAAGGATTTTGCTAGAATTGCTGAACCAATGACGAAGCTGACTCGGAAGAATGAGGAATTCATTTGGACGGAGGACTGCCAAGCAGCGTTCGAGGAGTTGAAGAAGAGGCTCACTACTGCACCAATCCTTGCGCAATTTTGCTAGAATTGCTGAACCAATGACGAAGCTGACTCGGAAGAATGAGGAATTCATTTGGACGGAGGACTGCCAAGCAGCGTTCGAGGAGTTAAAGAAGAGGCTCACTACCAGCAGGATCCGGTGGTTTCACAATTTATAGTGACGCCTCGGGCAAAGGACTGGGTTGCGTTCTTCAACAACATGGGAAAGTGATTGCTTATGCATCTAGGCAATTACGGACTCATGAGAAGAACTATCCCACTCATGATCTGGAGCTTGCTGCAGTCATCTTTGCGTTAAAACTTTGGAAGCATTATCTCTATGGAGAGAGGGTGGAAATATACACGGACCACAAAAGTCTGAAGTATGTTTTTACTCAGAAAGAGTTAAACATGAGGCAAAGGCGATGGCTGGAGTTAATGAAGGACTTCGACATCGATTTGCAATACCACCCGGGTAAGGCTAATGTGGTCGCTGATGCACTTAGTCGTTACCCAGTAGCGATGTTCTTAACCAAGGAAAGGCACTTGCTGGAGGACATCGAGAAGCTTGAACTGGAGATTGTACTGCCTGGACGGAAGGAGCTGGATGCAGATTCTGTGTTGATGAAGTTGCAAGTGAGCTCGTACCTGATGGACAAGATCAAGGAGACGCAGTTTCAAGACGAGGCACTTTGCAAGCTGAGAGATCAAGTATTGGCAGGAACACTTGAGGGTTTCTCAATCGCCAGCGATGGAGCTCTGAAAAATGGTACGAAGTTTTGTGTACCGTCTGGCGAACTGAGGAACGAATTGATGAAGGAAGCGCATCAGTCTCAATATTCCATACATCCTGGAGCCAATAAGATGTATCGGAATATGCGCACTATTTCTGGTGGAGTGGAATGAAGAAGGATGTCACCAGGTATGTCGCTAGATGCTTGATTTGTCAACAAGTGAAGGCTAGTAGACAAAGACCTGCAGGACTTCTACAACCACTGGACATTCCAGAGTGGAAGTGGGAGCATATCACGATGGATTTCGTGTCAGGACTGCCTCGTTCCCAAGGAGGGAAGGATGCTATCTGGGTAATAGTGGACCGACTAACCAAGTCAGCTCACTTTATCCCCTTCAAAGTTGGTTTATCCACTGAGAAGTTGGCAGCATTGTACATGCGGCACATCTACCGGATTCATGGCGTACCGGTAAGCATTATTTCTGACCGAGACACTCGTTTCACCTCACATTTTTGGAAGAGCTTGCATGACAGCTTGGGGACTCAGTTGAAGTTCAGCACGGCTTATCATCCCCAGACCGATGGGCAATCTGAGAGGACTATTCAGACACTTGAAGATATGCTGCGAGCTTGTGTCTTGGAATTTGGAGGATCGTGGGAAGACCATCTGTACTTGGTAGAGTTTTCTTACAATAACAGCTACCAAGCCAGTATTGGTATGACCCCGTTCGAAGCTCTTTATGGACGTCGTTGCCGTACACCACTGGCATGGGATGACGTTGGTGAAAGAGTACTGCTGGGTCCAGAGATGGTGACTGACGCAGCAGAGAAGGTGAAGATAATCAAAGACAAGCTCAGGATTGCTCAAGACAGACAGAAGCACTGGACAGACAGCGGTCGTCGACCAATGGCATTTGAAGAAGGAGATAAGATCTTCGTGAAGATTTCTCCTACCAGAGGTACAATCAGATTTGGTAGAGCTGGGAAGCTGAGTCCCAGGTACATTGGCCCGTTCGAAGTTCTGAGCCGGATTGGAGAAGTGGCGTATAGGTTAGCTCTACCAGCTAATCAAGAAGGAGTGCATAACGTCTTCTACGTTTCACAGCTCAGAGAGTATGTACCTGATGAGAACCACGTCTTGGACCATTCAGAGTTGGAGATCGGACCGAGCCTCACTATACCAGAGAAGCCAGTGGCAATCTTGGACCGAGGCGAGAAGAAGACCAGAACCACAGTGACTCCCATAGTTCGAGTGATGTGGAGGCATGATTCCCCAGGCGAATCTACCTAGGAGCGAGAGGATGAGATGCGGGAGAAGTACCCGTTTTTGTTTGAGACCTGAGGTAATTTCTCAACCTAAGTTTTTAAAATTTCGAGGACGAAATTTCTTAAGGAGGGAAGGTTGTGAAACCCATAATTTTAGTTTACAATTTTATATTTAATTGCTAGATTTAAATTAATTTTTGGAATAATGCTAGAATAATATTAGTTAAGTGTAAATTATTTTAAAAATTAATTGACATGGAAATTTTGTTTAGAGCCAGACCGATCATAAAATGCAACTTAAACTATATTAAAATAAATATTGACTATTGTTAAATAAATTCATGGAGGGCCAAGAGTTTTAATTACCTATTAATTCATTAAAGCCCAAATCCATTAAGCCTTTTTAAGCATCAACTATTTTATTCAAAACTTTATTCTAAATGAGAAGCCTATATTAAAGCCCACCCTTTTTCCTAAACCCAATAGCCCATTAAGCATACTCTTAAACCATTAGTCCTTAGCATGCATCAGAATGAATGTTTCCATTCATTAGGCCATTCATTGTATATCTTTTTCTCTCTCTCCCTTAAAGTTTCTGTTGGAGAACCGAAAGAATTTCGGTTGTGGCCGACCCCTTGAGTTCCAAACCGACGCCGGCGACCGTCGGGATTCTGAACGGCCGGAGACCCTCGGCCTTCCCTACCCTGGTAACCTCCCTCTACTCCTCCCTATAAAGAGGTTCTCCACTTCTCCATCTCCATCACCATCTCAAATTTTTCCCAAATTTCTGAGGAAAAAAAAAAGTTCTAGATCTATTACTCCGGCAAGCTTTTTCGGCGAACTCGAGCCGATCCACCCCTTTCCGGAGTTTCAGGGCCGCCCCCTTTCCGGCGCATCTCCCCGGCGAGATCCCAAGGCCGGCGCCTCTTTCCAGCGGCCCCTTCGCCGATCCGCGCGGCCCCGCGCCACCGGCACCGCTCCCTGTGGCCGCCGCCCGTACCCGCGTTGACCCGATCCCGGTTCGACGATCCCCTGACACCGGCGTTTGTTTTCGGTGACGGCCGTCCATTCCGAGTTTTCTACGGTTCCGTTTCGGTTTCGGTACACTCTGACCCAATAATTTTATTTACCTGTCTATGATGAATTGGTCCAACCCAATTCCAGTAGGAATTCGAGATTTCCAGCAATGTAACGATTACGTTACCAATTTTGTTTTCCGAAATTTCCTCGGAAATAGTTGCTGTTGCTTGCTTCTGGATATATTTGAGTTTTTCAGAAGAAGCTCTGGAGAATGATTAGATTTCTTGGATTTGTGTTTCCTTTCGATCTCAGAGTTTCCGAAATTGGTATCGGAAAGTTTTCGATATTGCTTTCGGAAAGCTTTCTCTTTCTATGTTCTGTGGCTTGTTTGCTGTTGGTTTCAGTTCTTTGGTTAGATGAGTTCGGATTATTTCCTTGGAGAGAGTTCTGTTGAGTTTAAAAAAAAAATGATTCTGGCTTTGGTTTTGTTAGTATATTGTTCTGTTGAAACTTTGGTTGAAGTTTAATATGTTGGTTTGGGTTTTTGGAAAATAATATTCTGTGGTATATATATATAAATTGGAGTTTCGGAGTTATTTTGCAGGTTTTACGGCGCATTCCCAGTTTTTGGGTTGACCGAAAACAGAGGGAGTGCTGCCGAAATTTTTGGAAAAAATAATAAAATGATTTTAAAAATAATTTTCGATATAAAAAAAAATGTTATTTTATAATATTTTTGGGCGACGACCTTACGGTCACTGGGCCCCAGCGAAATGCAAAGGCACCGGTTCGACCGGACGTTGAGGCAGAGTAGCTAAACGTGAAGACTGGACCAGAGTCTGAGACTCACAATATTTTTCTATAATTTAAATTAGGAATTTTAGATTTATTATTATTTAATTTTGAGACTAACCATTTTTCGTCTTATTTAAATTCATGTAAATCGTGTTGTAAGGGCATAAGCCCAATTACTTGTCCATGCTGTGAAGATGTAATAATTAGATTTTATTTTTCTGGATGTGTTAGTATAACGTAAATGTTAGAATAACTATAATATATTAGTTAAGAAATTAGTGATTTCCCACTTATTAATCAAATAATAATTTTATGTATAAACTACAAGTTTTAACAACTTAAATGGTAATTACAAGTTTTCCTGAAAAGCAAAATAAAATTGAATTTCTAAAGAACAACTCATTAGTAAATGTTGTGTTAGTTAGTTAACAATTAAAACTGACTAGGAAAGACAAATAGAGATTGCAACTAGACAACTTGTAAATGTTTCTGAAACAAGTTCCCGGAAATGTAGGATTTCAAGGAAGAGCGTGACTTACCAAATACCGAAGTACCAACTCTTCAAACCCGGAAATTAAGGCAAGTACATTTTGTGTAGATTTACAATTTTCTTAGCAATCTTTTCATTGCATATTTTAACCACTGTTCAAACACGAAACTCCTTCGGGAGTACTGATTATACTGTTGGGGACTGGGGGAGTAGAGTAGTGGATATGACTAAATCCAAACTTAGGATAATGAATGTATTAGCTTTTCCCTCTTCACACGGGGACAAGCCATACCGTATCGCTATGATACTATTGTAACCCAAACCGGTCATATTCATTACCTATTCACATCACTATATTGTACTATTTCAAAACTGTTCATCTTTAAATTGTTTAAAAGTGCATGTCATGAATTGTTATTTTAATTGTTAAAGTTTGCATGAATTGTACTTTGCTCCTTTCCTGACTGGATCCCCGTAGGTACTCCTGACGACATAGAGCTGATGATCAGTAGCTACTACGATCCCGACTTGTATCCGGCGGTACTTCCACCTGAGGAGGATGATGTTGCGTCAACTTAGATGCTACTTAGAAATTAAGAATTTTTAGTTGCTCTTTTAATTCCAGTTTATGAGCCTTGTATTCAGAACAAGTTTTTAATTATCGCTAAATAAAAGTTGTGGCAATTATCAGTTTCAATTTTGTTGTTGATTTACCTACAAATGGGATTACAGCTTACTGCCGCCGTCTCATCAACGGTGCAGGCTGGGCATGATCCGATTCGACCCAAGTATTTGGGGACCGGGTCGTGACAACCCTGGTGCCAACAAGATGTACCGTGACTTGCGGGAACATCTTTGGTGGCACGTGATGAAGAGGGATGTATCATGTTTCATTTTGAGATGCCTAGTTTGCAGCAAGTCAAGGCGGAGCGCCAAAGGCCAGCTGGTCTATTGCAGTCATTATCCATTTTCGAGTGGAAGTGGGAACACATTATGATGGACTTTGTCTCAGGGCTTCCTCATTTCCAAGGAGAAAAGGATGCCATTTGGGTCATCGTGGACAGGCTGACGAAGTGTGCGCACTTCATACCCTTCAAGGTGGGGCTTTCCATCGAGAAGTTGGCAGAACTATACATGCAGCAGATAGTTCGCTTGCACAGAGTACCAGTGAGAATCGTATCGGACCGAGACAGCAGATTCACGTCCCACTACTGGAGGAGCTTGCAGGATGAGTTGGGCAGTCGGCTCAAGTTCAGTACGGCGTACCACCCGCAGACGGATAGGCAGTCCGAGAGGACGATACAGACGCTAGAGGACATGCTGAGGACCTGTGTGCTGGACTTTGGCGGATCATGGAAGAGCCATCTGCACTTGGTAGAGTTTTCATACAATAACAGCTACCAAGCCAGCATCGGTATGTCTCCTTTCGAGGCACTATATGGACGACGATGCTGTACACCGCTCTTTTGGGATTATATTGGGGACAGAGTTATGCTTGGGCTAGAGATGATTACAGATGCAACAGAGAAGGTCGGGATGATCAGAGACAGGCTCAGAGTCGCTCAGGACAGGCATAAATACTGGGCCGATGCTAGTCGCAGACCGATGGAGTTCGCTGACGGAGATATGGTGCTAGTAAAGATATAGCCTACTAGAGGGACGATCCGGTTCGGACGAGGAGGTAAGTTGAGCCCCAGATACATCGGGTCGTTCGAGATACTTGGCAGGATCGGAGAGGTAGCTTACAGGGTTGCACTTCTGTGAGCACCCTAAATTTCGGGTTAATTTTTTATTATTTTTATTTATTTTCTGATTGATTTTAATTCCAATAAATAATTTATTCTGTTATTTTCCTAAGTGTACTTTTTCGTGCCATTAATATTTAGAGTATCAGGGATGTTCAACTTTGGAAATCTTCTTCATGAGTTTTGGAGTGGACAGGATTACCTTCATGATGGTATATAGTGTCCCATCCAAACTTGTTCCCTTGTGCTCTTTTTGCTTCGCTGAACTTCGGGTCGATTTAGACCATTTGATTATTATTTATTTTTTCCACTCTTTTCCTTGATCATTTTCAGCACGTTACTGTGACTTTTTTAATTGGGAGCGCAAGACCAGTCAGTTTCTTGAAACCAACTCCTCATTGATGATCTACTCGAGACGCTCGTCACCCATGACCTTCGTGTCCCACTCAGACACGTCATTTTGTGCTCCATTTGATTCGCACAACTTTTTCGACACGTGACCCGATTTTATTTCACCCCACGGTGTCACATTTATCTTCCAACTTGATTTGTGGGTCCCCTGTCGACCAAAATCTGTCAGCCCCAACTGTGGACATGGCCCACATTGAGCCTACTACCTGTCCGCCACTTGTGTCCCATTTAATGGAATCTCCATGTGCTACTTATTTACCCACGATCATCAACGCCTAATTTTAATTCGATTTTTGCATAATGTCCGATTTTGACCCAATCCGGCTCCACCGAGTCCAGCCCAGCCCAGCTCCATGTTATTCTCCATCATGACACCCTCATATTTTTTTGCCCAAAAAATATCAGATATTCTTTTACCCATTTTTTTCCATATTTAATAGAAAATTCTTGATATTAAAATCCCTTTTAGGAATAACCATTCTCCATTTAAAATTATAGCCATTGATTTCCCAAACAAAATCATCACCATTCATTTTCCCACACTCCCACTCAGCCAACATGGTCGGCCCTAATTTCTAGGTGGGACAACTTTTCCTCCATCTCTCTCTCCTAATAATTTTACTACAACCAACCACAAAACTCACCACACCAATAACAAAAACAACAGCAGCTACAATACCACCCCTACACTCACGACCGGCCACCCATGGCCATGTACCCCGACCCCCTCGCCGTGGCTCGGCCATCCTGGCCGTCGGCCACCCTGGCCGTCGGCCACCGACGCGCGACCATCCTCCCTCCAATCTCCTCCTCGATCTCCTCCTCCTCCATCTCATCATCAACACCACCACCATCAACTTCACCATGGGCCATCACCTCTTCTTTTTTGCCACCCCCTCCGCTGAGCTGCACAGCCGTAGCCCCGCCGCGCTAGGCCACACCAGGCCGTGCCTCCGCCGGGCCAGGCCGTACGCAACTGTGCGCCACGTCGCCGACAGTAGCAGTGCTACAACGCACAGCCGGCTTGGCCGCGCGGGTGTAGGCGGCCACACCGCCCCCGCCGTCGGCCGCCGTGGTCGCCGTCGACCACCCCTATGGGCGCACGCCACCCTGGCCTCTCCTCCCCTGACGGCCACCGTCCTCCGGGACGCGCCGTCGAGGCGATTCGTGCGTTTTGAACGAGATCCCGTCGGCGCGCGCGAGTTTGGAACTCAGAATTCGTGCTCCGTCCCAGCGACTTTGTACGCATTTTCCCGGAGATCCGACCGTTGGATCGGCGATTTCTTCCCTCCTTCGCAATCTCGGTATATCCACCTTTATCCCTGTCAATTTTCGTCCGTTAATTTTATCGTTTGATACATCAAAATCGGCCACCAAGTTGACGTTTAAATTGTATTAAATTTGGACAGTTTCGCGGGGCCAACTTCGTCAGCTTGTATCTCCTCCACCGCAGCTCCGTTTGGCGTGCTACCAGTTCCGGTGCGAAGCTGGTATAACCCTCTTGCTACCCCTCCAGTTTCGTTTCATTGTGAGCTTGTTTGATTGGTTGAATTCGACGCCAAAGTTGGTCGTCCGAATTCGTAATTTCTAACTTATAAAATTCCATTTTTGAACACGGGACTCCATATTTCATTTCTGACACCACCATTTAGACTTGTGGCATCGTTCTGGCATGTTTTCATATAAAATTTGTTAGATTTGGAGAACGTGGGCCCTGGCACATTTTTCGGTACAAAACGGGTCCCACTTTCTGGGTCAACGGGACTTTTTGACGCCGGCTCATCAGAATCCAATTCCGGATATACCGTTGAGTTCATATCGTTATTCTTGACTCATTGACATATAATTTGCTAGGTTTTGGTGGACATTGGATCCGGCACATATTTCGGTGCAAGTCGGATACCAATATCCGGGTCAACGGGTCATTTTGAGATCGGCTCATTGGAATCCAATTCCGGAGATACCGTTGAGTTTGTATCATCATTCTAGACTCGTTGACAGGTAGTTTGCTGAGTTTTGAGAACCTTGGCTCCGGCACGCATTTCCGTGCAAACCGGAATCCCAAGTTCTGGTCAACGGGCCAAATTGAGATCGGGTCAACGGAATCCAATTCTGGAGATACCGTTGGGTTCGTATCGTCATTCTGGTTACGTGGACATATAAGTTATTATATTTTATAGACTTGTTTTCTTGCACATTTTTTGGTGCAAAATGGCTCCGACACGGATACCGTTTTGACCCAAAATTACCTTTTTACCCTTGTGTCCAAATTGGACCGTTGGGTAGGCTATCCTAGCTAATTTGACCATTCTGGATACGTTGGCAATGTTCATTTTATCGTCCGACAATGTTTGCTGATAATTTCTCTGAGTTTAACCTTTTTATAATTATTTAATAGTTAATTCATATAATGTTCGTATTTCGGGATTAGTACAACGAAACTGAGATCAGCCAATTCCAGTGATCTCACATCGCTGAAATTGACAAGTTGGACACGTGAATCACTATAATAAGATTATCAACCTTACCGATAATCTTCTTATCTCGATTTGCGTGTCGTAAGTTTCGACGTACAAATAACGAAGTACACTTTATATTAGACTAGAATTGACCCTGTTTGACCAGAGTTGACCAATTGACCCAAAGTCAACTGTAAGTCAACACTTGACCTAGTTTGACTAGATTATTGACCGGAGTCGACCTAGAGTTGTTTTGACTTAAAAGAACCTAGAATAATGTAGGTTGATTATAGAGATTCATTTATTACAACTTAAACACTTTGTAACCTGTGTTGCTTTAAATAGGACTCTGTGGCTTCAGTGGGACCCCCTATACTTATCAGCTGTTCAGGTTATCGAGGCGAGTACATTCTCTGATCATTTCATATCTTGCTTAGAATTATTTCCTGCAGTAGATTACTTTACTTGTACTGTCACGTTGGTCACACGGATTGGTACTATATGGATCCTTTCTTGAGATGTTATCCTTAGGGAGCATCGGGTACTACATGTTCTGTGCGTTTCACTTACATGGCATATCATATGCTTCATTGGTTCTTTGATCACTTACGACATATACTCTTATGATCGTAGAGTCTTCCTAAAATCCTTATCCTATTTATGGGACTGCTATGTATCACCTTCGGGGTCTATCACCTTCGGGGTCTACTACCCTTCGGGGGCTGTTACATAGCATCATATAACATAACCTGGCTGGATCCTTGTGTATTGATTGGGGGTACGGGAGAGTAGAAATGGACATGTGAATAATACCCAAGTAGTATCTTATCAGAATCTCTTCCATAGTGTCTTATCAGAATCTCTTATGCCATTTATATGTCTATATTGTACTCTGACTCACTAGCCACATGTTAGTTCTTTATTTATAGTAGATATTTCTATTACAACTTTCTCTCTCTGTTTACATACTACACTTCTTTCAGTACTTGTATCTTACTTTACTGTATGAATATATTTTCTAACCTGCTATAAACTGTTGAGATGTATTGTGCTCGCTCCAGTCCTGACTGGACCTGTTGATAAAATTTACAGATAGTCTGGAATTGCCTGCTAGCCTAGAGGAGACACAGTAGAGGTTGTTTAGGTAGTTATTTCATTTTGTCTGGAGTTGTATTTACTTTGTGGATTACTGTATCTGTATTTGAGTTTTGAGATGTATTTCTGGGTTTATGTATCTTAGACACTTAGACTTCTATCTCCTGTATCTCTTTTGGATTTTATGTTTTATCTATCCTTATCATGCTCTACCTTAGATGTAATTGAGTCTGTATCTGCTATGTCACCCCCATTCGGGGAGTATAACTGTTTAGTCTTATACTGTTAGATGCATTGAGACCTAGGACAGCGTTCTACCGTCGACACTGCGGCGTAGGCTGGGCGTTGTTACCTTCTCGTGTCCTAGCTCTAGGGCGCGGGTCATGACAACTTTCACCCAATCTAGCAGGAGTTCACGATGTCTTTCATGTGTCTCAGCTGAGGAGATATGTTCCGGACCCCAGCCATGAGCTAGATCATTCAGAGTTGGAGATCGGACCGAGCCTTGCAGTTACTGAGCAGCCAGTAGACATATTGGACAGGAGGGAGAAGAGGCTGAGGAACAAAGTTATACCCTTAGTACGAGTAGCTTGGAGCCGTCACTCTCCGGGTGAATCTACTTGGGAGAGGGAGTCGGACATAAGGGAGAGATATCCTTACTTGTTCGACCCAACAGCTGCGAGGGAACCACCCGTTTCCGTTTGATACCTTAGAGGTTAGTCTTAATAATAGCCTTAGTCATTTGTTTGCATTGCTTGTCATGTTAGAATGTTTGTAGAGTCTTCTATCCTTGTAAATTTCGAGGACGAAATTTTTCAAGGATGGAAGATTTGTAAGCCCCTAAATTTCAAATTAATATTTTTATAATATTAAATAGCTTTTATATATTTAAAATGAATTAATATAATTGCTAGAAATTTTTCTAGAATTTTTAAATAATTTTTAAATAGTTTTTAAATCAGAATAAATCATTTTGTAATAAATTAAATTGTTTTAATATGATTTTATAATATTTTAATTTGTTGTAATATCAAATTGTAATTTAATGAATTATTTTTATTACAGTTTGCAAATTATATTTGCAAACTGTTAAGCACGGGGTTATTATGCAAAACCCCAAAATTGGGGGACTTTTCTGTAATTTCTCATCACCCTCCCACGTTCCCAACTGTCCCCGACGATCGGCCAGCTGCCCCGACGACCACCGACCCTTTCTCCTCCTTTCCCGGCCGACCTAGCCATTGAAACTGACCTCCTTCTCCCTATAAATACCCCCAGACCAAACCTTAACCCTAGCACACCACCACGACCCCCCCACAGTGCCGCCTTTACCCCTTCTTCTACGATAAAACCCTAACCCTAACCCTAACTCCGGCGACCCCCTAACGCCGACGCCTACAGCCCACGTCGACGCTTGCGACCACAACCACTCGACGCGTCTCGCCGAGACGAGTGCAACGCCACCCCAGCGCCGCGATGCCGACGCTTCCTCTGCCCTATCGCCGCATCAACAGCCCGCTCGACTTGGACACGTACGTGTCAGCTCTTTTTCGTGTCGATTTCGTGTCTCGTTTTAACCTGTGATTCGCCTGGACACGACGACTCTAGTGGTAAGTTTGGACACGACAAACTCGTGTCGTGCGGGTCGTAAATGACCAGGACACTTGGACTCAGCCGGTCTTCGTGTCCCTAACTGTCAGGACACGAAGTTTGGGCTATCGGGTTATGTAACACCCTGTTTCTGAAAATTGGGGATTTTTGAAAAATTATTATTTTTATTATTTATTAGTGGTATTTTAGTCATGGTATGATTTTCTGGTGATTTTAGTTAAGTTAAACCAATTCTAAAGTCATGCTAAGTCATGACTTATGACTTTGTGACTTTGTTAGTAAACCTTAGTGTAAACCCTAGTTTCTCTAACCTAGAAGTTGCCATGACCATGAGAACTTGACCATAGGCTTAGAATATCATTTTAGTGATTTTTAGCCTAAGGGGTATTTTGGTAATTTTCTAGGAATTAAGTAGGATTAGTGAGATTTTACTATTCATGGACTTTTGATTAGTGACTTGATAATCCCTAACCTAGTTACCCTAATCTAGAGGTTAGTTCCTAACCTAGAATGACTAGGGATTAGATATTATCATTGGGTCAAAGCTATACAAATATCTAGATATTTACTTATTGATATTTTGCTTGATTTATGCAAAATATCTTAAAACCTTTACCAAAGTCCTTGCCTTAACCTAGAAGCAAGCTTTGAACCCCCCCCCCCCTTGCTGTGCAGTGACTCTTCTCTCCCTCTCTCACTGTCTCTCTCTCATTCTCAGTCTCTCATTCTGTCTCTCTCTTTCCCTTTGTCTCTCTATATATATATATAGTAATATATATAAGTTATATATATAAATATGTATATATATATATATATATATATATATATATATATATATTGATATATATATATATATTGTATTAGATTATACATGGTATTATGTATATATATATATGTGAGTGTGGGTTGTATTATATAGAGTATTACATATTGGTATTGGGTAGTAGATAGATAGTGTATGTCTATATATAGATATATATATATATATATATATATATATATATATATATATATATATATAGTATGACTTCTAGTATAGGTTTATATAGAAACCTAAACACTAGCCTATGGCCAAGATTATTAGCCTATGGTTTGGGGCTAACCCTAATGGACTAAAACCCAACTTGTTGACCCTTGTTGACTAAGGGTTGACCAAAGTCAACCTTAGGTCAAGGTTGACCCAGTTAACCTAAAAATGACTAGTTTAACTAGTCTGACCTAATTACCTTATTGACTGGTCCTTGTTTGACCTAATTACCTTACTGACTGGTCTTTGTTTGACCCAAAACCTTAGTTGGTCTAAGTTTGACCTAGACTTGACCCAGATTGATCATGTTGACTAGTATTTGACTTGTTTGACCTTGTTTGACTCTATTTGACTTAGTATGACTTCCTGTGACCTAGTTTAACTATTAGAGTTGACCCAGAGTTGACTTTTGACCAGATTGACCTAGAATCATGTAGTATGCATTGTACACTCTATTTTTACCATTGTGAATACATTGTGACTTGTATTGCTCCGATTAGGAGCCATACACCTCTCCTCAGACAGTATATCTTCTTCAGACATTCAGTTATCAGGCGAGTACATTCTCTGACCATTTCATATTTGCCAGGATTTATATTCTTACTCTAGATTACTTTACTTGATGCTGACACGATTGTTATCACGAATTGGTACTATATGGATCTTTTCATGAGATGTTATCCCCTTCGGGAGCATCAGATACAGCATGTTTGTGCTTTTCACTATCATCATGTATCTCTATGCTTTCATAGATTCACGAATTGCTTGTGACTCATGTACTCTCATGATTCACAAAGCCTCTCATGAATCTTCCATTTATGGGCTTACCACGAATCTTAACATAACCTGAATGGATCCTTGTGTATTGATTGGGGATGGGGGAGTAGAAATAGTCATGTGGATATTACCCCAGTAGCTGTAGTCATGAATCACTTCTAGCTGTAATCATGAATCTCCTATGCCATTTCACATGTCTATATTTTACTCTGACTCACTAGACACTGCTAGTTCTCTATATACAGTAGATATTTCCTTTACAGCTATCTCTTTTGCTACATGTATCTTCCTTCAGCAGTTCCTGTATTTTACTCTATTGCATGCTTTATATCTCCTATCATTCTATGCACTGCATGAGATGTATTGTGCTCGTTCCCGTCCTGATTGGACCTGTTGAAAATATTACAGATGATGAGGAGGAGGCTCTGGTGTCTACATATTATGGAGCAGGACTAGATGATACTTATGTTGTGGACCCTCAGCAGGATCCACCTGCAGCTGAGGATGTTGTTCCAGTAGTCTAGACCAGTTTAGCCTAGGCAGTCTTTTCTATATTTACTTTTGTCTCATATCTGAGTTGTATTTTGAGATGTTGAGTTATGTATAGACTCTTAGTCTTGTATTATGAGTTGACATTCTGGATGTTATGTATCTTAGACACTTAGTCTTATTTCATCTATGCTATGGTTCTCTTTGAGTTACTATCTATCTTCTGTCTTTCGTTCTTCTACCCTAGATGTGATTGAGATGTATATTATTATGTCACCTCCATTTGGAGAGTATAAACTGTACAGGTACTTTGGTATTGTTAGATGATTGACCTAGGACAGCGTTCTACCGCCGACACTGCGGCGTAGGCTGGGCGTTGTTACGTTCTCGTACCCTAACAGTGGGTGCGGGTCGTGACACGTTTTTAGTGGTGGCCCATGCAGGTCTCGAGTTTATGTAGTGGTATTCGAACTAGAGTATCACTACAGCCTGTGATAGGATTTAAGGAATAGGCTTAGAGAGAGTGGATGCTCAATCACAATTAGGAAAATTTTCATGGATTTGAATCTACTGACTTTTGTTCAAATCTATATAATCTATTTCATATTGTCCTTTGATACTATCATCCTTGTACCGTTATTGACTTCCTTGTTGATCTGTCTTCAGGATGGTGGAGACACGATCGCAGCGTCTCGGTCCAGGTGACACCACTGAGAGGTCTGCCACCTCTCGTCCAGTTCACCAGGACCCGGAGACTGCAGCTCCCCTTACTCCAGCTCATGTGGGAGCTTCTGCCACGTTTGGGGGTGCACCTCTACTTATTCGGGGGACCATCCCAGCTACCCCAGACATGCCTCCCCCGCAGTTTCGTCAGCCTTAGTTTGAGCAGCACCAGCAGCACCAGCAGTACCAGCAGCAGATGCCATCTGGATTTGTGGATGCTGCACAGATGTTTACATATTTCCAGCAGTTCCTAGAGTCGCAGCAGACCCTGCAGCAGCGTCAGACGACGGCATTTACCAGAGGCATTGATGATGTCCATCAGCTGGCTACAGCGACGATAGAGAGGTTGGCAGCCCAGCCGCAGGGAGGAGCAGGACCGCCGCGACAGCAGAGGATTCCTGGCATCCAGGAGTTCAAGAAGATGAACCCCAGGGACTTCTTGGGTACTGAGGGGATTCTTTTTACGGATGACTGGATAGAGCACATCGAGGAGATCTTCCGATTGGCGGAGATACCAGCCGGACTCCAGGTGGAGGCAGCAGCTAGCCAGATGCGGGATCTTGCCCGTACCTGGTATCAGACGGACCCGAGAGTAGGCACTCCAGGGCAGACATGGAGAGCTTTCAAAGGGCTCTTCAAAGGGAAGTTTTTCCCGGATCAGGCAGTCGGTGCTTTGGAGACCCAGTTCGAGAACCTGGTTCAGGGGAACCAGACCGTAGAGGAGTACGCCGGTGAGTTTGCCGGTTGAGCAGATTCGTGGAGGGCCTTAGCGAGGCAGTGAAGGCGAGGAGGTTCAGGAAAGGCTTGGTCAAGGAAGTCAAGTCCTTGACCAAGAGTGAGAGGAGTGCCACCTTTGAGGATATTCTAGCAGGAGCGATGGCAGCTGAGGATGATCTTGAGCTGAAGCTCAAGAGGGGCCGCGACACAGGGAGCAGGCAGCAGTGGAGGTCAGGCCAAGAGGCCTCACTATCAGCAGCAGCAGAGGCAGCCACAGCAGTATCAGCAGTCGAAGCAGCAGCAGCAGGCCCCGAGACAGCAGACTACCAGTTGTCCCTACTGTAAGAAATCGGGACATGGATGGGAAGAGTGCAGGAAGAGGTTGGGCTCGTGCCTACTATGTGGGGCAGCAGACCACCAGCTGAGGGAGTGTTCCCAGTTCATAGGCAGAGTAGCACAGGGAGCAGCACCAGGAGCAGGAGCCAAGGCTCCGGTAGGACAGCAGCAGAGAGGACCATTACAGCCACAGCAGCAGAGATTTATGCAGTTTCAGCAGCAGGCTGGAAGAGGTCAGCAGGGGCGTGCTTACGCCATGACAGTTGAGGATGCTCAGGCAGTTGGCGATGTGCTTGCATGTTCTGTTCTTCTAAATTCCATTCCCACCTTGCTTTATTATATCTATCTTGAAATCCAATTCTATCTGCTCCTACCTGTTCTTTATCAGTGATCAGTTTTGACCTGTTAGTTCTTTTGATTTTGTCGATTGTTGTTGTTTCTTCATCTCTTACTTAGGAGTAGGAGTAGGAGTAGGAGTAGTTTAGTTGTTAATATAATTCTTGACTAAACTCTTTTGTCAAGAATTTTTCCCTTAAATAAATTAGTGTATATATGTTACGCCTTTTTGATAGAGTATCTCTGACCATAGAATGGTAACCCTTTTAGCCCTGTGATTTATTGTTTCCTTATCTTCCTAGTCTATACCTATGACCAGGACTGTCCCACCTAACATGTCCTTTATACTACTATTTCATCACGATTTTTTGGTTCAATTAGGCCATAGGCCTTCCCACTCTGAATTATGATCATCGTAGACACATTACCGTGACTTTTAAATTTGGAGCACAAGACTAGTTGTTTTCTCAAAACTGACTTCACATACCAGACCTAGACATGACATACTACACCCATGACCTTAGTGTCCCACTCAGGCATACCATTGTGTGCTTTATTTGCTTAGTACGATTTTCCTGACCCGAGACTCCATCCTGATTTACCCCATGGAGTTACTTTTGGCTTCGATTTGAATTCAGGACACCTTATGACCTGAAACTGCCAGCCAATTTTTGGATATGACCCAGTATAGGTCTACTACCCATATTTTGCTTGTTGACCTTGTATGTTGCCTAGGTAGTGGCTTCGTCCTTGATTATTGGAGGTTGACCTAGAAGGAGTACGACCATCTAAATTTCGAGGACGAAATTATTTTAAGGTGGGTAGACTTGTAACACCCTGTTTCTAAAAATTGGGGATTTTTGAAAAATTATTATTTTTATTATTTATTAGTGGTATTTTAGTCATGGTATGATTTTCTGGTGATTTTAGTTAAGTTAAACCAATTCTAAAGTCATGCTAAGTCATGACTTATGACTTTGTGACTTTGTTAATAAACCTTAGTGTAAACCCTAGTTTCTCTAACCTAGAAGTTGCCATGACCATGAGAACTTGACCATAGGCTTAGAATATCATTTTAGTGATTTTTAGCCTAAGGGGTATTTTGGTAATTTTCTAGGAATTAAGTAGGATTAGTGAGATTTTACTATTCATGGACTTTTGATTAGTGACTTGATAATCCCTAACCTAGTTACCCTAATCTAGAGGTTAGTTCCTAACCTAGAATGACTAGGGATTAGATATTATCATTGGGTCAAAGCTATACAAATATCTAGATATTTACTTATTAATATTTTGCTTGATTTATGCAAAATATCTTAAAACCATTACCAAAGTCCTTGCCTTAACCTAGAAGCAAGCTTTGAACCCCCCCCCTTGCTGTGCAGTGACTCTTCTCTCCCTCTCTCACTGTCTCTCTCTCTCATTCTCAGTCTCTCATTCTGTCTCTCTCTTTTCCTTTGTCTCTCTCTATATATATATAGTAATATATATAAGTTATATATATAAATATGTATATATATATATATATATATATATATATATATATATTGATATATATATATATATATATATATATATATATATATATATATATATATATATATATTGTATTAGATTATACATGGTATTATGTATATATATGTGAGTGTGGGTTGTATTATATAGAGTATTACATATTGGTATTGGGTAGTAGATAGATAGTGTATGTCTATATATATAGATATATATATATATATATATATATATATATATATATATATATATATATATATATATATATATAGTATGACTTCTAGTATAGGTTTATATAGAAACCTAAACACTAGCCTATGGCCAAGATTATTAGCCTATGGTTTGGGGCTAACCCTAATGGACTAAAACCCAATTTGTTGACCCTTGTTGACTAAGGGTTGACCAAAGTCAACCTTAGGTCAAGGTTGACCTAGTTAACCTAAAAATGACTAGTTTAACTAGTCTTACCTAATTACCTTATTGACTGGTCCTTGTTTGACCTAATTACCTTACTGACTGGTCTTTATTTGACCCAAAACCTTAGTTGGTCTAAGTTTGACCTAGACTTGACCCAAATTGATCATGTTGACTAGTATTTGACTTGTTTGACCTTGTTTGACTCTATTTGACTTAGTATGACTTCCTGTGACCTAGTTTAACTATTAGAGTTGACCCAGAGTTGATTTTTGACCAGATTGACCTAGAATCATGTAGTATGCATTGTACACTCTATTTTTACCATTGTGGATACATTGTGACTTGTATTGCTCTGATTAGGAGCCATACACCTCTTCTCAGACAGTATATCTTTTTCAGACATTCAGTTATCAGGCGAGTACATTCTCTGACCGTTTCATATTTGTCAGGATTTATATTCTTACTCTAGATTACTTTACTTGATGCTTACACGATTGTTATCACGGATTGGTACTATATGGATCTTTTCATGAGATGTTATCCCCTTCGGGAGCATCAGATACAGCATGTTTGTGCTTTTCACTATCATCATGTATCTCTATGCTTTCATAGATTCACGAATCGCTTGTGACTCATGTACTCTCATGATTCACAAAGCCTCTCATGAATCTTCCATTTATGGGCTTACCACGAATCTTAACATAACCTGAATGGATCCTTGTGTATTGATTGGGGATGGGGGAGTGGAAATAGTCATGTGGATATTACCCCAGTAGCTGTAGTCATGAATCACTTCTAGCTGTAATCATGAATCTCCTATGCCATTTCACATGTCTATATTTTACTCTGACTCACTAGACACTGCTAGTTCTCTATATACAGTAGATATTTCCTTTACAGCTATCTCTTTTGCTACATGTATCTTCCTTCAGCAGTTCCTGTATTTTACTCTATTGCATGCTTTATATCTCCTATCATTCTATGCACTGCGTGAGATGTATTATGCTCGTTCCCGTCCTGATTGGACCTGTTAAAAATATTACAGAGGATAAGGAGGAGGCCCTGGTGTCTACCTATTATAGAGCAGGACTAGATGGTACTTATGTTGTGGACCCTCAGCAGGATCCACCTGCAGCTGAGGATGTTGTTCCAGTAGTCTAGACCAGTTTAGCCTAGGCAGTCTTTTCTATATTTACTTTTGTCTCACATCTGAGTTGTATTTTGAGATGTTGAGTTATGTATAGACTCTTAGTCTTGTATTATGAGTTGATATTCTGGATGTTATGTATCTTAGACACTTAGTCTTATTTCATCTATGCTATGGTTCTCTTTGAGTTACTATCTATCTTCTGTCTTTCGTTCTTCTACCTTAGATGTGATTGAGATGTATATTGTTATGTCACCTCCATTCGGAGAGTATAAACTGTACAGGTACTTTGGTATTATTAGATGATTGACCTAGGACAGCGTTCTACCGCCGACACTGCGGCGTAGGCTGGGCGTTGTTACGTTCTCGTACCCTAACAGTGGGTGCGGGTCGTGACAGGTTAAAACCCATTAACCTAAGTTCTACCATAACACTAACCCTAACCCATTCTCTAACACATGACTCGGACTGACCCCCTGGCCAGCCGGACCGCGCCTAATACCCCCCTGCCCAGACCCGAGTTCAAGCCCCCCCTTTCCCTCTTCTTTTTGTTTTGTTTTTGTTTTATTTTATTTTATTATATATGTATATATGTATATATATATATATATATTTTTATATATGTATATATGTATATATATATATATGTATATATGTATTTATGTATGTATATATATATATATATATTATTATATATATACTATTTTATATGTATATGTATACAGTATTTCTATATATATATATATATATATATATTTTATATTTAGTATATATATATATGTGTGTGTGTGTGTGTGTGTGTGTGTGTATTTATTATATGTATATATATATATCTCCCTTATACCTATATATATAAATATCTATGTGTGTGTGTGTGTGTGTGTGTGTGTGTGTGTGTGTGTGTGTGTATTTATTATATGTATATATATCTCCCTTATACCTATATATATAAATATCTATATATTTATATGTATATGTATAAATATTGTTGTTGTATATTTATATATGTATTTCAAATTCTACCTTGTACAAAATGTTATTATGTAAAATTTCACAAGTTATTTTATTGTATATTTGGGACTTGCATATTTTACCACTTTAAAATATATTATTTATATTTAAATTCTTGTATTTTATTAATTATGACCAATTGATGTCCAAACATAGCATGAGTTTTTGGGCCCAATTATGTCTAATACATTCAGAGTCTGTACAAGTCATATTGGACTTGATTCATGGCTCTGGATCCTGTATCTGGACTTCGGTTCAATTTCGAATACATGAAAAAAATAGTAAATAAATAATTAATTATTTTTCAGAAAGTGTTGCTTGCTGTTTTTGAATTTATATATATATATTTTAAGTGCTGTAAAATCTGGAAAAAATTGTATTTAAATACTATGTTAATTTAGATAATTTATTATAATTTTTTCAGCATTTAATAAGTAACTTTTTGTATTTTATAAAAATAGGGAAACAGAACTTATTTTCAGTATATATATGTTTGTTGATTTTTAATAAATATTTATGAAGGTTTGTAAATTCCAGAAAAATTAGTATAAATTTTTATAATTAACAAGGATCATTTTGGTACTTTACATTATGTAAAATTGAGCATTTTGTCTATCTCAAAAATTGTTGGAACATAGTGTACAATTTGATTTATTTTTTGAATAATTACGACTTTCAATGTTTCGTGTTGTTTTGAGCTATAGACGTATTGGACCTCACCCCGCACTAGTGTAAAGGCCCTAGAAAGTTAGTTAGAGTATTGTGTCACCTCACATTGGTCTCCTATGCTAAAGTCACCATTTGGCTAGGTGTCCAGTCAGAAAGTCGTGTTGCACAACTAATGTCTTAGTATTTAACTTAGTATAAAAACTAAGTTTATGTGTTATTTCTACAGTGGCGAGTCACCATGCATCTATAGCATTTTTATCGCTTCTTTGCTTTGCTAAAGGCGAGTACTTCTACAAACTTTACATACTGCTATAACTATAAACTGTGATTTCCAACCATGTTAAATGCGATCCTTGGGGTAGCAAGTTAAAACCTCACATGTTGTATTACTTTCAGTCTCTACCATGTTTAGGACAGTTTTTATATCTCTCACATGTTTAACAACGGGTTAAGGGGAAACTGTTAGTAGTGTACGTGATCATGCCCCCTTCTTCGAATGTATTTACCAAGCACTGTTATATTCTATATGTAACTTTGTCGTATGTCTGATCCCAAGTTTGTGTATGGACATACACCGATGCCGTTAAGGGTACGTATGTACACTTCAGAAAATTGATATGTACCACTGTACATCCTGATTACCTATTGACTGATCACTAACCTACTACAGTTTTAAACTTTAAAACGAATAATTATTGCCATGATAAAATGTATCTAAAAAAAATTGGATAAACATGATATGTCATATTATTTCTTTTCATCACATGATCAATATTATATGTTTGTTAGATTCAGTACTTGCTTCCGTTATGACAGGATAACGTTATATGTATACTTACTGAGGAGGATTTGCTCTGCGACTCATATTATGGAGTTACTGTCGAGAATCAGACTTTGTCTTACGATGATGTACCTACGGAGAAACTCGTCTAGTTGTCTATTTACATTTTGGACTTTTGAGAGTAGTCATGTATTAGACTGTGTATTTTGTGACTGGACCTGTATCCAGCTTTACATTTTGGACTTGTACTTGGACTTACTATTATACGAGATGACTTTTGTGTTTGGAACATTTACGACTCTTTATTACTTATAGAACTGTTAGCACATTTTAGTCTTATCTTGTTATCTTTAGAACAGCTTACTACGCTTTATCTCAAGCGTAGGCTGGACATGACTCGGCCCGGCCCAACAATTTGGGTAGTGGATCGTGACAGATGTCGACATGGTACCGATTGACCTTCGCTCTGATATCACTTGTCGCAAGCTAAGACGATATTGAGAACAATGTAGAGGAAAAGAAAGAGACTGAAAGTATGAAAACTTCACTATACTAGAAAGAGATTACAACTTTGGGTAGTGAGGAACAGATGAGACCTCCCACTTATTATAGTGCCCATAGGGCTTACAAAAAACTTCTGAAAACAGAATACTCCAGGTATAATTCTAAATCTAGATAATTACAAAGAAGCTTCTTGTCCATCCAAAAAGATCATGTGCCTTCTAGAAAGATCTTGGACCTTCCAGAGGATTCTGCTATATTCTAGAGAGTTCTGCCTTTATATAATTACGTCATCTTCTAAAGAGTTCTAGAAGCTTTCTGCATAACTCCGGTTTGTGGAGGGTTACTTGAATCCATCCCGATCGGGTGTAACAAATTGGGCGTGACACTATGCCGCCTTTGTCATGGTCACATCGTGTGGGATAAGTATCAGACACGACACATACAATGTTGTGTATGCTTTTTGTTGTTAATGTGTATGAGATCTCAACTGAAATAAACTTTTAGTATCCTTTGAGAATCAATGTATGATGAAGAAAGGTTCATTGGAGTTTGTGGAAAATCTTAATTGATTTCTTTTGGTGGATGGTTGGGTGTGTGATTAAATTTTGACCAATTAAAGGATGGTTAATATATTGCATTTGTTTGTGTCTGGGTCAGCGAGAAATAATGTAAATAAAAACCAAAGCATGCATTTCAATGTCCTAAGCAAGGGCTCAACTTGAATGTTTAAGACTAAAATTAGCGTATTTTTTAGATTTTTTTTAAGGAAATAGGTGTAATTCATGTCTACACAATAATAACGTGGATGAACATATAGGTATGTTTGAGTTATTGGAAATGTTATATCTCATTATTTCTTGAAATTGTTCAAAGTATTGGTATACGATTCATGACCTAAATAAAAATACACAATAAATTTTTTCTCGATAGTACGGTTAATTTGTTTCAATTGTGCATATTTAGCATTACTATGAAATAAAATACAAATCAACCCCTCCTTAGCTGGTACAAATAATGTCACTTCGTGCAGCTTGTCCATAGTGGTACTAGATTTCATAGATATTGGTTAGTTTACAATGTTGGATTACATAGATGATGTGATACTAAGGTCTAATTTCCTTCATTTTCTATTTTCTTATGAGTTATAGCATAGTATAATCAAAAGATGGAAATCATGGAGGTTGTCAATTGCCAATGACTAAACAAGGGTAAATTAGTAGTCTAGACTTGTCAATAAACAAGGAGGCTAAAATTAGCAGTCTAGAATTGTCAATGACCAGACGAGGCTAAAATTAGCTGTCTGGACTTGTCAATGATCATTTGAGATTAAATTAGCAGTCTGGATTTGGAAATCACCCTATGGATGTCCCTTCCCCCAAACTTGGCAATAATGATGTGACGGCCATGGACTCTTTTATAGTGTTCAAATGATTACTTTTCTTAGCTTTACATTGTCGAGCGCTTCTAGTTCTTCACACTTGCAAGATGAGAACTTTTGATACTATATATGAGTAGAACTAGGAGTGTCCTATGTAGTGTAAGCAAGAAAGGAATGAGCTTGGTCGCTGTTCTGAGCCTTTACTTAATTTGTTAATTGTCTTA
Organism: Iris pallida; assembly: GCA_029216955.1. NCBI lineage: Eukaryota > Viridiplantae > Streptophyta > Magnoliopsida > Asparagales > Iridaceae > Iris > Iris pallida. Next base: position 33,016,707 of record JANAVB010025196.1, on the reverse strand, counting down.
TATAATATTTGTTATAATGTAACTTGCATGATCACTCAACTCCCTTGCTTTTGTCTGCAAACCTACAATATTGAGCTTTAGTATCTCTCACACACACATATCTCTAAATATAACTTTCAGTTTATTTGCATTTAGTCTCCCAAGAATTTATGAAAATATTTTTGTGGACTAGCTGCAGAATATACTGTAACTTTAGTGGCTTCCCACGAAAAGATATGTAATGTTAACTTTTACAAAGAAACAAAAGACAAATATATAGGAGTAATGTGATGGGTTAAAGCTAAATGTACGTTACTTAATATACTATGATTTATTACTCTATTCGCTACCCTAGCAACCTAGTGTTCTCCATTTAAGGCCCTTGACAGAATCACGTTTGTGAGAATACATATCCTTATGGGTGTTAAAACATGATCCACATGAGAACCATAATGATATATCTTTTTGCACCATGTCATGTTGTCAAAAATACTGAATGTGAATACCATGTTGCCACGTTAGCGAAAGACTACTAATAAATCATAGTCTTTTAAGGCATCCACATTTAGCGCCCATCACTCTTTTCCTATGTATATATCTTCTATTTTTTTTAGAAGTCGGCATGGCGTATCTTGTCATTAGGAGTCACTAACATTACAGTCTGTCTGCCTAGTCATTGAAAATACTTTTTGCAAGTTCTTGGAAACTAAATACAAATAACTAGAAATATATTAGAAAAAAAGGGAAGACGAATGCATATATGCGACAACTCTTTCGTGAAGGCGGAAGCATCTTTGCGAATGACTCCATGACATAAGCAGACGCAGTCATAGGTATTTGGCGAAGGCGGAATGCATCTATTTGGTGAAATGGAGGATAAATGTTGTATCAATGTACCAAAAATGTCGTATCGATGTACCATTGTACCAAAAATAATGTACCAATAAAATTCTGGATCAAACAATCTACTAGAAATGTTGTACCAATCTCTATTTATGTTTTCTTATATTGTCCGTTGAGTATATGTTCTCTGTTTGTGTATCTGACAAACAATCATGTTGGAAATTAGTTGTATAAGAGAGCTATTCAGAGCTGCTGTATTATTTTATTTATTTTTTTGGGAAATTATAGCGATGTTCGACGGCGCACAATATGCGTCGCTATTATGTATCTGTACGTCGCTACACTTATCAAGACGTTGCTAAACAAGGGTATACGTTGCTAAACTGAAAAGTCTAGTGATATATGCATTGTTATATCTGGAAGTGTAGTGATGTCTAAACATGCTGCCAAATGTTGCTAATTTAGTGGCGAGTGCTCTATGGTGTCACCCAACGTCACTAATCCAGAAATTTTTAGAGACATTACAAACGTTGCTAAAAACGTCATGCGTGTGGTGTTTAGCGATGTGATTCAACAACTAGCTATGACGTGACTGGGTCAATACGTCACTAAATTCGTCGCTGAACTATTTTAACAACATTTTTTGATATTAGTAAGGTTATTTGACGTCGCTAATTTGACTTAATTCGGTAGTACGCTGATATATGACATTATTTGTTAGTTCCGTTATTTTCTCGAACTTGTTCAGATTGATGTATTATTTGGAGTCCACTCTACTGTAACTTGTCTATTGTTTGTCTTTCTGTCTGTACAGATTGATATATAGACTTATAGATAACTAGAATACCCGATTCTGGATAGCGATTACTCATTCTACAGATTTATAAACTATTAAGCTAGGCTGAATAAAATTTTAGAATAAGTACTCAATTATAATCCAAACGAATTAATTAACAAAAATTAGCAGCAAAACCTCCTATGCTAGCAGCCGAGTTCCTCCACTTTTTTTCTTGGAGCTCAAAATGAACACTTGTAGAGGACAAACAGTTTTTTGGTCAAACTTTAATTTCAATCGAAAAAGTTAAATTTTAACACCGAACCAAACATTTAAACCGCCACTTTCAACAAACAAATGCTTCAAAACTATAACTTTTAATCCACTTTCAGTCAAGTTGCAGCTATTCAAACAAGCCCATAAGCCTTAAATGAAGTAAAAGTATAGAGGAAAAATATATATAAGAGTGGGGTTGTGGGCACTTCCTAAGTATGGTGGTGGTGCTCAATCATGTAACCAATCCCCCATTTATATTTGCTTACTTGTTCAGTTCAAACCCCAAAGGAAAAAAATTGCAAAACAAATAAATATTTTGAGAGAGAGAGAGAGTCTATCTAGCTCTCCAACCCATTGTTCATGTCCGCAATGTCTTCTCCTAGCTCGCGCAGGCGCTTCCACGTCCGCCGCCGCCGCCCTGCGGTTGTCGTCGACATCGGCTGCGGCTGCCAAAGGAAGCCGAAGCTCTTCTCCCTCCTCAACTACTTCTCTCGAAAGAGTCCGGCAACGAATACGAAGAAGAGCAGCAGCAGTTACAACTCCACCGACACCATCACCACCACCATCACCAACTCCACCTTCTCCCCCTGCAACAAGGACGGTACCGCTCCCTCCTCCTCCTCGTCGGCCAGCCCCTGCAGGCTGGTCAAGAAGCCGACCAGGTTGAAGAAGAATAAGAAAGGGGCGCCGCTGCTGCAGGTGGCGGAGGAGAGCGTCGCGGTGGAGAAGGACTCCTCGGACCCGTACGTGGACTTCAAGGAGTCGATGGTGCAGATGATAGTGGAGAAGCAGATGTACCAGTGGGAGGAGCTGAGGGAGCTGCTCAACCTCTTCCTCTCCCTCAACTCCCCCTACCACCACCCCCTCATCCTCAGGGCCTTCAACGAGGTCTGGGAGGGGCTACTCTTCTCGCAGCCACCGTACGTGCATGTCTAGCTAGCTCATAGCTAGCTAGCTAGCTCAGTGTCGTCAAGAAGCTACGAAGGAAGTCGTAGTGTACGTCATCAAGAAGCTTGAGATCCTGTCACCACCTGCCGGTGCCAAAATCTTGGGTGGTGACAGGATCTTAATTTGATTGAAGGCTAGGAGCTTAGGTTTAGCCATGGGGGTTGGTTATTTTGATGTTTACTATTTACTTGAGGCCACTGCACTTTGTATTATTAGGTAATTAATATAACTTACTTTTAAAAGCTTATGTGTATCATGAAGATGCCGCCTAATTAATTTTCTGTTTCTATCTCTACCTCTAGAGCTGCATTTATTTGTTTATTTTTGTTATTATTAAGGATAGAAAATTTAAAAGTTACTCCATGATGTAGATCTTTGATTAATTATTTGTGCAGAATGACACCCTGTTAAAATGTAAGGGAGATATCATTGTTGGGAACGAAACGCGAAAACCGTTCTCCCAAACAAAAGAGTTATAAGGGAATCGAACAAAAATGTAAAATTCAAGTTGTCAAAATCACAGAGAACAAAACAACGTAAACACACATCGATTTTTATGTGAAAAATTCAGATAAAAAAACTACATGACGATTGGTGTCCAACCGTGGAAAGCCTCCAATGTTGGGATAAAGGATACTGACTCCTTACAGACTTCTCACCCACCAAATTGGATCACCACAACTCCTTGGAACAAAAAATATATTACAAACTCACGAAGAACGAAAACGAAGAGAAAAGATTGCCCGAAAACGATCTCCTCTTCGAAGTAGTCGTCAATCCCACTAATCCTCTCCAATAGTTGTAAACTCCTTGCTTCTTGCTTGCTTTCTTTCTCTTGCGCTTGATAAGGGAAAGGAAACATCAAAATATAACTCCTTCAAACCCTCAACCAATCTGGACCATTTGATGCGATCCAACAGTGTATAAAACACCTCAAATTTTGCACAGCTCGTTGACTCGGGTCGAGATCGAAAGTTTCAAACCAACAAATCAAGCAACATGCTGTCCCCAGACGACCAAACTCGAATTGAGTTTCCCAATAGGAACAAACTCAGGCCGAGTTCGCCTAACTCTGGGACAATAGTACCTGGTCCGATTTCATGAGTTTCTTCAATACTCCGAATGACACTCATCGTACTCCCTGAGCTTCTCCGGCACATAGATGACACTCGTCGCACTCTGAGGTTCCTCGATCCACGTAGGTTGGGAACTCCATCCAACACCAACAAATCTTTTCCTTCTCAACTAGGTGGAGGAGCTAGCCATACCGACGATCCTTCTGCAATACTCGAACTTTCTCTTTGGTAGAACCTTTGTGAGCATATTC
>JANAVB010025196.1:31675343-31697843 GCA_029216955.1 Iris pallida | reverse complement strand
CTGCCATAGTGTCTACTCCTACCTCTGGCAAGAACTCCACTGCAAGCACACACACTCTTGTGTGCTCGAAGATGACAGTAATCAAAAGTCACGCTGACAGTATTGGCTCCTTAGCCAAATCTGTTCCAGCGTGCAAATTCAACCCAAAAAGTCACGCTGACAGTACTGGCTCCTTAGCCAAATCTGTTGCAGCGTGCAAATTCAACCCTAAAAGTCACGATGACAGTACTGGCTCCTTAGCCAAATCTGTTCCAGCGTGTAAATTCAACTCTAAAAGTCACGTTGATAGTACTGGCTCCTTAGCCAAATCTATTCCAGTGTGCAATTCCACATTCAACAGTCACGCTGACAATACTGGCTCCTTAGCCAAATCTGTTCCAGCGTGCAAATTCAACTCTAAAAGTCACGCTGATAGTACTGGCTCCTTAGCCAAATCTATTCCAGTGTGCAATCCCACATTCAACAGTCACGCTGACAGTACTGGCTCCTTAGCCAAATCTGTTCCAGCGTGTAATTCTAAAATTAAAAGTCACGCTAACAGTACTGGTTCCTTAGCTGTCACGCCCCAGAACCAGAATACTGGAGAGCGGGGGCAGACATAGCCAGCTACGTATATTGAAATAGAATACATCTCAACTATACGGTCACGGCTGTCTGGATATGAGGGTTTACTACAAGCCAGCAGTCTCTTAAGGTCAAGCCTATTGTCTCAATCTCAAGCAATTAACAGAGTTACAAGATATTAGAGCATCAAATATATATATATAAGGCGTCCCAAATATTACATATTGGATGATCATGAAGCTAGTCGTTCAAAATGATGGGACTAGCAAGAGTTCAGTCATACATGATCAACCCTAGGATTTGTTAATCATGTTTACAGCCCGTAGGCAGACAGTAAGTAAATGTGCATCGAGCTAACAGGTGCTCGTCGGCTAAATGCCTCAAAAGAATAAATTTACATATAAGTGGGTGAAACAAAAAGGAAAACCCACTCTTGGCCCGGGTTCCGTCTAGTTGTCACCATTGGACTGGAAGCTTGGTAGATCCTCGGGAGCTGCTCCGAAATCTGGCCACACAAAACCAGCTGGGTCAAACCCCAGAAAGAGCAAGTGCCACAAAGGAGGCCACAAATAAGAACAAAAGCCAGCATATCAGAACATAAAGAATAAAAGAAGTACAAGTAGTAAAGTACACAGGGCGATAAACGACTAGGGACGTGGAACCATTCCGGGAGCCAGATTACAATCCTTAAACCAAACAAGGACCGGAATTGTACCCCTTCGCCTGAATAGCACACTGTCTCTACCCATTTATCGTTAAGATAAGTAAAACAAACATGCTCAGAAGATAGCAGGTACTGGAGCTAGACAATACTTAGACAAGGCTGGACACCATCCATTCACAATCGGCCAAGCAAGTACTACGGCTTACTACTTTAACTAACTAGGGTTATCACAAACCTAATTACTAACAAGATGCAGGTGAGAATTCCAGTCCCAAGCCCTGTAGACTATCCAGTTATCCTTCCGCGGGTTGAGAGTTATAGGTGGGTACATTGCCCGAGAGACAAATGTACCCTTAGGTGACTTAGAGGGTGCAACACATGACAGTGTGCTGGAAATGTGCTCTACTCGTCGGCAAGCTACAAGTCCATTAAAGTGCCCAGATAACGAGATTGCCTGTGACTGGGAATTCTCCATGTTCTAGTTTGATCTAATAATTAGCCTAATCCAATTTAGCGCGAGTCCCTGGCCGTGGTACCCAGGAAGTCGCGTCCAAGACATGATGCAAGACAAGACAAGTGGATTGTACAAACAAGCAAGCAGGAACACCCACGGTGTCAAGGCAAGTCAAGTCAAGTTATCAAGTCAAGTCAGGAGTGCGCCGCCACGGGCCACTATCAAGTTATCAAGATAATTCATGTCAGGGTACTGTCAGGAGTGCACCACTACGGGTCACTGTCATGTCAGGTTGGTCATGTCAGGAGTGCACCACTACGGGTCACTGTCAAGTTATGCTAGTTCCTTGTCATACCAGGCCATGTACAATGGTCATTCCAAGTATATTAAGTAAAATCAAGTTCATGACAAAAGGCGTAAGGATATAAAATGGACGTAAAATACCTAATAAAATACTAATATAAAATAGGACTATAGAAGTGCCAAGATCAAGAAATAACAAATTCATCATAGACAAGTAGGTTGTGCAGGGTATGTACTGCGCAGGGTGCCAAGTGCGCAGGGTGAGCTGCGCAGGGTACCAACTGCGCCGGGTGAGCTGCGCAGCAGATGGATGGTGCTGGATCAGGTTACGCAGGAATGGATGGCGCAGGGTCAGATTGCGCAGAGGATGGATTGCGCATGGCTGGATTGCGCGAGGGTGGATTGCGCAGGAGTCAGGTTGCGTAGGGGCTAACTGCGCAGGGGTTAGTGCGCCAAGGGAGATGCGCGGTCCAGTCCAAGAGGCCGGGCGCAATCGGCTATGCGCAATGAAGGCGCTGGCCGAGAAGGAAGGTGCGCAGTTCACCAAAGGGTGAGCTGCGCAATCGGCCTTGCGCTAAAGAGCGCAGGCCGAGAGGGCTGCTTCTCCAACCCGAGAAGAACTCCAAGAACTTCAAAACTTCAATTCTTCATAACTTGATCAAATCAAAACCAAATCTTGATTTTCAAAGTTCTAACTTGAGTAAAATCGAATTCTCTTCCACATGGAAGCATCAAAATATGCAAAAATTAAAGTTTAATAGATCAATACCAAGGAATTCCAAAAATAATCAAAACTTAGATCTAGAACAATGGAGACTCCAAATCACAAAATTTCAAGTTCTAATGTTGATCTACATGTCCTAATCTATCAAATGGACAAATAAAATTGGGTGCTTATTTGTTGGCAAGGTGCACTTGCCTAATGGGTTGGGGAGTTGTGTGGAAGAAGGAAGAAGAAGAAAATTAATGGAGAGTAAAGAGGAGAGAGAAAGTTTGGTGGAGATATAATGAGGGTGGTTGTGGTGTGTTGAGGAGAGAGTGTAGGTTAAAGTGTACCAATTCATGATGAACCAAACCAAACCAATTCCACAAAATAAAACCAAGCCATGGTCCAAACCCATTTACGAGAAACCAAAATCCGCAAGTCGAGAAAATAAAATACGTGCCAAAATCAAATTATGAGTACAAATACGAAATACAGAAAATGGGGGTGACAACTCTACCCACCTTCAAAGAATTCCGTCCTCGGAATTTAATCAAGGAGCTAGAGATTGCCACGACAAGCTATACTAAGCACAGACAAGCTACACTAAGCAGTTCAATCATACAATCATACAATGCAAGCAAGGAAAGGGAAAGCGTAAGGCATAAGAAAGACATTATACCTCACGAGTCAAACAGGTAGGGATATCGCGATCGGATGTCGTCCTCATGCTCCCACGTTGACTCACCTAGAGAGTGATGACCCCAAGCAACACGGACTAAGTTAATAGTCTTGTTCTTGAGCGTCTTTTCTCTCCGGTCCAATATAGACACGGGCCTCTCCTCATACGAAAGGTTGGTACCAACAACCAATTCCGAATGATCTAGGATATGGCTCGGGTCCGGGATGTACCGTCTTAATTGGGATACATGGAATACATCATGTACCTCACTTAGCAACGGCGGAAGAGCGAGACGATAGGACACATCACCTACTCGCTCTAGAATATCGAACGGCCCTATATACCTAGGACTAAGCTTTCCCCGTACGCCAAAATGAGTGACGCCACGGGTAGGCGAGATCCTAAGGAATACATGGTCGCCGATGGCAAATTCTGAGGGACGCCGATGAGCATCGTCCCAATGGCGCTGGCGATCCTGAGCAACTCGGAGGTGATCTCTGACCTTTCTGACCACTTCAACCGTCTGTGAAATCAGTTCTGGACCGAGCATATGCCTCTCTCTGACATCGTCCCATGCTAACGGAGATCTGCACTTCCTACCATACAGAGCCTCGAAGGGTGCCATCTGGATACTGGCCTGGAAACTATTATTGTACGAGAATTCCACCAAGTGCAAGTGATCCTCCCACGAACCACCGAAGTCAAGGGTACATGACCGCAACATATCTTCGAGAGTTTGTATAGTGCGCTCCGATTGCCCATCTGTCTGCGGATGATATGCTGAGCTGAACTTGAGACGAGTCCCCAAACTTTGATGAAGACTGCGCCAGAAGTGCGATGTGAATCTCGTATCCCTGTCTGATACTATACTGACTGGCACTCCGTGAAGTCTGACGATCTGCCTGAGATACATCTCTGCTAGCTGTGCCGTCGACTGTCCAACTCTAAATGGAAGAAAGTGTGCCACCTTGGTAAGCCTGTCCACAATGACCCAAATAGCATCTCTGCCTGCCGGAGATCTGGGTAACCCAGTCACGAAATCCATGGTTATGTGTTCCCATTTCCATTATGGGATCGGTAAAGGTTGAAGAAGTCCAGCTGGCCTCTGATGTTCAGCCTTGACCTGTTGGCAAACCAAACATCGAGAGACATACCGGGCTATCTCTCTCTTCATACCATTCTACCAAAAGTGTTGACGAATATCTCTGTACATCTTCGTGCCGCCTGGGTGAATGGAGTACTGCGAACTGTGAGCCTCTGCCATGACTTCCTGTCTGATATCTCCACTGGGTACACAAAGACGCGTGCCGTGTCGAAGTGTACCATCCTCATGAATACATAACTCTAGCCTTCTTCCTGCCTCGTACTCTGCTCTGAGCCGCTGAATCTTGGAATCTGTTAACTGTGCTGTCCGGATCCTCTCAACTATGGTGGACTGAATCTGTAAGCTGGCCATCAAGGCCACATTGGAAGGGAGGACAACTTCTATACCCATCTTCTGAAGGTCTGCCAATAGCTCTGGTTGCGCCGTCAGGAAATAAACTCCGGCTCTCCGGCTCAACGCATCTGCTACAACATTGGCCTTCCCTGGATGATACTGCAAATCTACATCGTAGTCCACCAGTAGCTCGAGCCATCTTCTCTGCCGCATATTAAGGTCCTTTGGGTGAAAACATACTTCAGGCTCTTATGATCAGTAAATATCTCCACTCTATCTCCGTACAAGTAGTGCCTCCACAACTTAAGTACAAACACTACTGCTGCTAGCTCCAAGTCGTGGGTCGGATAATTCTTCTCATGATCACAGAGTTGACGCGACGCATAAGCAATTACCTTCCCATGCTGCATCAAAACACATCCCAATCCTCTGCCTGAAGCGTCACAATAAACTGCGAATCCTTCGGTCCCATCTGGAAGGGTGAGAATGGGAGCCGTTATCAAACCTCGCTTCAACTTCTCAAAAGATTCCTGACATTCTGCTGTCCAAACGAACGGCACATCCTTGCGGGTCAACTGGGTCATTGGTGCTGAAATCCTTGCAAAATCAGAGACGAACCGCCGGTAGTAGCCGGCCAATCCAAGGAAGCTGCGAACTTCTGCCACTGAGCTGGGTACTGGCCATGCCTCGATAGCCACAATCTTCTGGGGATCCACTTCCACTCCTCCTCTGGTAATGATGTGACCCAAGTAAGAAATACGATCGAGCCAGAACTCGCATTTACTGAACTTGGCGTACAACTGGTGCTCTCTGAGAATCTGGAGGACAACTCTGAGATGCTGCTCATGCTCTGCTTCACTCTTGCTGTAGACCAGGATGTCATCAAGGAACACTATCACAAACTGATCCAAGTAAGGCATAAAAATACGATTCATGAGGTCCATGAACACTGCCGGCGCATTGGTCGCTCCAAAGGGCATAACTAGAAACTCCCAATGCCCGTACCTAGATCTGAACGCCGTCTTCGGGATGTCCTGCTCTCTGACTCTGATCTGGTGGTATCCTGACCGCAAGTCTATCTTCGAGAAAACTGAAGCCCCCTTGAGTTGATCAAACAAGTCATCTATCCTCGGGAGAGGGTATCTGTTCTTGATTGTCACTGAGTTCAAGGTACGATAATCAACACATAGCCTGGACGTACCATCCTTCTTTTTCACAAGAAGCATCGGGGCTCCCCAAGGCGATCCACTAGCATGAATGAATCCCTTGGTTCTAAGTTCTTCAATCATCTTATACAAAATCTCCAACTCTGAAGGCGCCATTCTGTAGACTCGCTCTGATACTGGTGCTGTCCCGGGAATCAAGTCGATGGTGAACTCGATCTCTCGCTCTGGTGGCATCCCTGGAAGTTTCTCTGGGAAGACATCTGGAAACTCTTCAACTATCCGGGGCAACTGCAATGCTGCTACTGCCATCCGCAATACTGGAGGAGATAGCTCTACGGCGCCTCTGGAAAATGAAAACTCTGGCTCTCCGGGAATACTAAAGACAACTCTGCCAGCATGGCAGTCCATCCTAGCATAATAGTTCCTAAACCAATCCATGCCTAGGACTACATCATAGTCTGCCATTGGGAACTCTATGAGCCTAGCGGGAAACTCTCTACCGCTAACTACGATCTGACACGAGGAAAACACTCGATCTACTCCCACAAGACCATTACCAGTAAGTATATTGAGCCTCACTGATAATGACTCGGGCTCCAATCCTATCCGTGTCGCGAATCGTGCAGACATGAATGAATGCGATGCACCAGAATCAAATAATACAGATGCTGGAAAGGTGTTGACGAGAATAGTACCTGCCACTACCTCACCTGGTGCAACTTCTTCTTCCATGGTCATCATCATAGCCTGACCTCTAGCTGCGGGTCCCCTCTGCTGGAAACCCCTCTGTCGGTTCTGTGCTGAAGCCTGGGTGAACTGCTGCTGGTTCTGCTGATGAAAGGCCTGGGCCTGGGGCAACAATGGCCTCGGGTACTGTTGTTGCTGCTGCTGTTGGACTGGAACTGGGGCTGGTCCTCTCACCGAAGAACTAGAAAGGTTGGATGATGATGGACCTCCCCTATTCGGGCAGGTCCCTATCTGGTGGTCTGCTCCTCCACAAGCTAGACACAATCCCTATGCCCTACGACACTCTGCCACTACATGGCCCGGCTTCCCGTAATGAGAACATCCCACCGCGGAAGACTGCTTCTGCTTCTGCTGCTGCGGGTACGTCGGGGTTGAATGCTGAACCGACGTCACTAAGGCCGCCCGCCTCGGAGTTCCAATGGTTATACCCCTAGCTGCCGGGGCTGGAGCTGAAGATTGGTGCATCTGGTTGTGGGACCGCTTCCTGCCTCCGGTCCTGTCCACAATTCTCCGGGAGGTATACTCATGCCTCCTTGCTGCCTTCAATACTGCATCGAACGTCTGGTGCTCGAACTGCTCCACAGCCAATAATATCTCTAAGTGCAGCCCTTGCTGGAACCGCTGAGCCCTATCGAACTCGGTTGCCACCAAGGTGGGGGCGAACCTACTCAACCTAAAAAACTCGGTCGCATAGCCATCGACCGTCCTGCCTCCTTGCTTCAAGTTGGTGAACCGGGTCTGCAGGTCATACCGTGCCACCGCATCGAAGTACTTCGTCTGGAACCTCTCTCTGAACGTCATCCAAGTGACTGGTGCTGCTAACCCCATGGCCTGAGCTGCCCACCAATCGCGAGCCAAGTCTAACAACTGTAGGCGTACCACCGCCACCTTCTCATTCTCAGGTGTCCTAGCTGCTTCTAGAACCACCTCGGTATCCTGAAGCCAAGCGTCCGCGGCAATCGCATCTTCACTGTCGTCAAAGAAGGGAGGGTTCAAGCGCTTGAAACTGTTGGCCGCCTGATTCCCTTGGGGACCTCCTCGGTTTAGTGCATCATGAACTTCCTGGTGCAAGGCGTCGCCTCGACGATCTTGAAATGCAAGCAGTTGTCTGATAAGCCCTACCAAAGGTCCTTCATCCTGTCTAGCTGGTTGAGCGGGCGGAGCTGCCTGAACTAGAGGTTCTGAGCCTCCGGGAAGCATAACTCGGGAGGCTACTCCAGAGTGCTGAGCTTGATCTTCCTGGCGCTAGGGTGCTTGTCGAGCTTCCTCTGGCTGTTTGGCAGGTCCGGGAGTAATGCCGCTGAAGAAGACGACATAGGGAACAATAAGGAAAGGACCAGGACAGATCAATGATACAAGCAATGTGATCAGGTCGAGATTCTCAGGGATTTGAAGATACGAGCAGAGATCAAGGACGAAATATTGATTGAGACATCTATTCGGTAAACCCTCACATTTCTTGATTGACAAGACCTGCATGGGCCACCACTTAAACCGTGTCACGCCCCAGAACCAGAATACTGGAGAGCGGGGGCAGACATAGCCAGCTACGTATGTTGAAATAGAATACATCTCAACTATACGGTCACGGCTGTCTGGATATGAGGGTTTACTACAAGCCAGCAGTCTCTTAAGGTCAAGCCTATTGTCTCAATCTCAAGCAATTAACAGAGTTACAAGATATTAGAGCATCAAATATATATATATATAAGGCGTCCCAAATATTACATATTGGATGATCATGAAGCTAGTCGTTCAAAATGATGGGACTAGCAAGAGTTCAGTCATACATGATCAACCCTAGGATTTGTTAATCATGTTTACAGCCCGTAGGCAGACAGTAAGTAAATGTGCATCGAGCTAACAGGTGCTCGTCGGCTAAACGCCTCAAAAGAATAAATTTATATATAAGTGGGTGAAACAAAAAGGAAAACCCACTCTTGGCCCGGGTTCCGTCTAGTTGTCACCATTGGGCTGGAAGCTTGGTAGATCCTCGGGAGCTGCTCCGAAATCTGGCCACACAAAACCAGCTGGGTCAAACCCCAGAAAGAGCAAGTGCCACAAAGGAGGCCACAAATAAGAACAAAAGCCAGCATATCAGAACATAAAGAATAAAAAAGTACAAGTAGTAAAGTACACAGGGCGATAAACGACTAGGGACGTGGAACCATTCCGGGAGCCAGGTTACAATCCTTAAACCAAACAAGGACCGGAATTGTACCCCTCCGCCTGAATAGCGCACTGTCTCTACCCATTTATCGTTAAGATAAGTAAAACAAACATGCTCAGAAGATAGCAGGTACTGGAGCTAGACAAGACTTAGACAAGGCTGGACACCATCCATTCACAATCGGCCAAGCAAGTACTACGGCTTACTACTTTAACTAACTAGGGTTATCACAAACCTAATTACTAACAAGATGCAGGTGAGAATTCCAGTCCCAAGCCCTGCAGACTATCCAGTTATCCTTCCGCGGGTTGAGAGTTATAGGTGGGTACATTGCCCGGAAGACAAATGTACCCTTAGGTGACTTAGAGGGTGCAACACATGACAGTGTGCTGGAAATGTGCTCTACTCGTCGGCAAGCTACAAGTCCATTAAAGCGCCTAGATAACGAGATTGCCTGTGACTGGGAATTCTCCATGTTCTAGTTTGATCTAATAATTAGCCTAATCCAATTTAGCGCGAGTCCCTGGCCGTGGTACCCAGGAAGTCGCGTCCTAGACATGATGCAGGACAAGACAAGTGGATTGTACAAACAAGCAAGCAGGAACACCCACGGTGTTAAGGCAAGTCAAGTCAAGTTATCAAGTCAAGTCAGGAGTGCGCCGCCACGGGCCACTATCAAGTTATCAAGATAATTCATGTCAGGGTACTGTCAGGAGTGCACCACTACGGGTCACTGTCATGTCAGGTTGGTCATGTCAGGAGTGCACCACTACGGGTCACTGTCAAGTTATGCTAGTTCCTTGTCATATCAGGCCATGTACAATGGTCATTCCAAGTATATTAAGTAAAATCAAGTTCATGACAAAAGGCGTAAGGATATAAAATGGACGTAAAATACCTAATAAAATACTAATATAAAATAGGACTATAGAAGAGCCAAGATCAAGAAATAACAAATTCATCATAGACAAGTAGGTTGTGCAGGGTATGTACTGTGCAGGGTGCCAAGTGCGCAGGGTGAGCTGCGCAGGGTGAGCTGCGCAGCAGATGGATTGCGCTGGATCAGGTTGCGCAGGAATGGATGGCGCAGGGTCAGATTACGCAGAGGATGGATTGCGCATGGCTGGATTGTGCGAGGGTGGATTGCACAGGAGTCAGGTTGCGTAGGGGCTAACTGCGCAGGGGTTAGTGCGCCAAGGGAGATGCGCGGTCCAGTCCAAGAGGCCGGGCGCAATCGGCTATGCGCAATGAAGGCGCTGGCCGAGAAGGAAGGTGCGCAGTTCACCAAAGGGTGAGCTGCACAATCGGCCTTGCGCTAAAGAGCGCAGGCCGAGAGGGCTGCTTCTCCAACCCGAGAAGAACTCCAAGAACTTCAAAACTTCAATTCTTCATAACTTGATCAAATCAAAACCAAATCTAGATTTTCAAAGTTCTAACTTGAGTAAAATCGAATTCTCTTCCACATGGAAGCATCAAAATATGCAAAAATTGAAGTTTAATAGATCAAAACCAAAGAATTCCGAAAATAATTAAAACTTAGATCTAGAACAATGGAGACTCCAAATCACAAAATTTCAAGTTCTAATATTGATCTACATGTCCTAATCTATCAAATGGACAAATAAAATTGGATGCTTATTTGTTGGCAAGGTGCACTTGCCTAATGGGTTGGGGAGTTGTGTGGAAGAAGGAAGAAGAAGAAAATTAATGGAGAGTAAAGAGGAGAGAGAAAGTTTGGTGGAGATATAATGAGGGTGGTTGTGGTGTGTTGAGGGGAGAGTGTAGGTTAAAGTGTACCAATTCATGATGAACCAAACCAAACCAATTCCACAAAATAAAACCAAGCCATGGTCCAAACCCATTTATGAGAAACCAAAATCCGCAAGTCGAGAAAATAAAATACGTGCCAAAATCAAATTATGAGTACAAATACGAAATACAGAAAATGGGGGTGACATTAGCCAAATCTGTTTCAGCGTATATTTCATCAGAGAAGAATAACTCCTTAGTTATCTCTTCTTCTTTACCGAGTTCTACTAGAACTGGGGGTGGTCTTCCACACAAAGTCCCTTCGAAAAGGAATAACTCTTTAGTTGTTTCTTCTGCTCCTGTAGTTTTTACTTCAGGAACAGCTTAGACTGATACTTTTGTTAGTCAAAGGAAAGGAGATGGTCTTTTGACTACTCTTCCTTCTGGATATTCTATGTCTCAAAATCTGATTGAGTCTAAGAAAAAATATTCCTTAATATCTTCTCCTATGACTTCTTCAAATTGGGCACAGAATCTGTCCATTAAAGAGGGTCTGTTACCAACTCCTAATCAAAGGAGTGGTTCAACTCTTCCTTCTCTGCAAATATCCAGATCAATGGAAGGAAAACTCCATGTTTCCAAAATTAATGTGTTACCTTCCACTGATTTAAGAACAAAACTCAGCACTTCTGGTGTTAAGAAACCATACCAATTGGATATGAAGATAAAAGATCCAGATGCAGAGTATGCAAGAAATTATGTGGCTCACATTAATCACTCTTTGTATAATCAAGAGCCATCAAGACCCAAGAACAGGAAGTATACTCCTCAATCTTCACAAACAAATTTACGGAAATATCTTCAACAGAAGAGAAGGAGTAATTCTATGTCAAAGGAACATGCTGAATGTGACTTCTATCCAAGAGTCATAATTCAGTGCAGATGTCAATCAACGGTTCAAGACCATGGTGATCATGAATGTGACTTCCAGCCAAGAGCCACAATGCAATGCAGATGTCAAACTAAACGACAGTCTGTCTTCAATAGGATTCAGTATGAACCTATGCCTGATGAAGATGAGCCTTTTGTTTGCCTCTGTCAACATGACTTCTCGGGACACCGGGGGTAGAGTTGATAGTCCAGATGGAGTATATAGAAACACCAGAGCAAGAGTCCTGGCTTCTAGTTAAAGAAATTTGATCCCTGAAATTGATTCTGAATTCCTTGGAGAATCTAACTTCCCACCTCTTCCTACTGGGGGTAATTCTCCTATAGTTGACTTTGATGCACGAAGCAATGATTCAGAGCATACAACATCCACTAGTTCATCAATAATCCCTCATACAGTCATGACTTACATGGTTGATGAGAATACTGATGAACCTTCTTCTTCCTTGACTCCTCAAGATCAAAGAATTGCTTCTTTGGAACAGCAAATGAAGTCTATGACTGACACAATGAAGTCGATGTATGAACTCATGACAGCTCAGTTGCAAAATCGACAGACTGTACCAGATGCCATACCAGTTGATACTGATATAAGTCCAGTATAAGTTCCTCCAGCAGTACAATCCAATACTCCTGGACTAGCTCAACTAAATCCTAGTCTCTCTGGAGCTGGGGGTAGTGCTTACAATGCTGTTCCTCCTCCCAACTATTCTCTACAAGCCACAACTCCACAATCTTCGGGAGTTGTCTCTGAAGAATTGAAGAATCTCAAAACTCAATTCGAGGCATTCAAATAGAAGGATGGTTTACAAAGGTTAGGCATCAAGCAGCCTTATCCGATAGAATGGAAGCAAGTATCATATCCTCCTAAATACAAGCCTCCTACTATCTCATTCTATGATGGAACCACTTCTCCAAGTCAGTTTATTAATCACTTTGAAGTGATGACTGATCAACTGCAACCAAGTGATGCCCTCCTTACTCGGGTATTTATTGGATGTCTCAAGGCAACGGCTTATGAATGGTATAGGAGTCTCCCAGATGGGAGCATTACCTCATTTGCTGGTTTCAAACAGATGTTTCTTGAAAGGTTCTATGAAGGGCTTAATGACATGACTATGTCTGCTCTTATTAGAATCAAGTAGAAAAATAATGAATCTACAGAGGAATACATTGAACGGTTTCGAAGAGAAGCTCTGAAGATGCCTCTTGGAACTCCTGATGCTGTCACCATTGACACGTGCAAATCAAACTTGTTGCCAATCATCAGTATGTGGACAGGGTCCACTCAATTTCAAGATTGGACTTCCTTCATAGTCAGTGCCAAAGCTGCAGAAATCAGTGCTGAAACCTTCAAAAGGTTTAGGAGTGCAGATGACTCCTAAAGAAACAGGACAAGGTGCTAACAATAAAAATAATGCTCGCAAAGGAAAAGAAACTCTTGAAGTTAATCTTCAGAGCAAAGATGTATCAAATGTTCAAACTCCTGCCTCTACAACTCAACAATCAAGAACACCTCGCCCCAAAGAAGAATATTCTTTTGATGACGACGATGTCCTCGGTATCTTTGAATGTCTGTTGAAAGGTAATAAAATACAATTACCTGAGATCATGAAACCTAATGAAGCTGGTAAGACAGATCATCCTAAATACTGTCCATACCACAGAATGCTGGGTCACACAATTCGTACATGTTATGTACTGAAAGGAAAGATCCAAGAAATGATTAAGTCTGGAGCTATCTCTCTTACTCCAAAAGAGAAGACTGTCACTTCTAATGTTGTCTCTATGCAATTTGGAGACTTCCCTCCTCAATTTCTTGAAAGCGGAATCGTTCCTATTCCCAAGGCAACTCTTGAAATAGTAAATATTCCTCCTCCACAGTCTGAAGGATTAGCACCAATCACTTTGGAGACTGGAGAAATCATGTGGATTCATCCTGATCTAATAACAGACTTTGAATCTCCTTCTCCTCAAAAGATTTCTTCTCGAAAGTCCAAGAAGGCTGGAAGGATCAAGTCATGTCATATGACTTCTCTTGGGTCTACCTCTGACACAGAGCCAAAAGACAAAGAAGAAGCACTTGTTAGTGCTACTCGAACGGGGAAACCTTATCTAAAGGATTATTCTAAAAATCCTGAGGATCCTACTGATATCCCTCCAGCTGATAAAGATGCTTCTAATGTTCCTCCTGAAGAAGAATCATCTACTGCACCTGTTCCTTCAACTACACCAGTTGAACATGTTCCTTCCAAACCCACAACTCTTGAGAAAGCCAAGCAACAAGCTCAGTTTGATAAACCAATCAAGAAGTCTCTTCCTCTTGGACTTCAGAAGCCTTACCACTTCGACATTTTGGCTCAACTTGCTAATACTCCAGCTAGAATGTCCCTCTTTGAACTTCTACGTCTTTCTAAAGAAACTCGGGAGACGTTAAGTGAAGCACTTCTACAAGCTGACTCTTGTCTTACACAATTGAAGAAGCCAGATGCGGAACCTGTCACTTGCTTACATTGCAACAGTGTACTGGAGATTATCCCAAATATCACCTTTATACAAGACGACATGCTACTGGAGGATAATCGACATGACCGACCTCTCTACTACACTGGTTATATTGATACGATGAAGATAGATCGTATCCTCATTGACCCAGGGTCTGCTATAAGCATAATGCCAAAGAGTTTGTTGGATGAACTAAAAATCCCTCTTCACAAGCTCTCCAAGACGGTTACTACTATCTTGGGATTCAATCAAAGCCGAAGTGAGCCTTTGGGAAAGATTCATCTGAAGCTTCAGATAGGCGATTTCAGATCAAAAGTCACTTTCTATGTGATCGAGATCGCGGGATCCTATAATCTTCTTCTGGGGAGGCCCTTTCTTCATGAAAATAATGTGGTGTCCTCTACTCTTCATCAATGTTTTAAATACATTGATAGCAATGGAAGAGTACAAAAAGAAGTTGCTGATATAAATCCCTTCCATAGGGTTGAAGCTTATTTCAACGATTTCCGAATGTACAAAGAAGAGTATACAAGGATCATACAAGCTATGGAGAAAGAAGATGCACAAAGTGAGACTTTAATAATCCCTGTTAAAGGTCGAACTACTCAGCAACAATCTCCTAAACCCTCTGGAGAAGATTCTTTCATCATTCCAGTGAGTGGATGGATCTCTCCGTTACCTCAGTCATCTACTCAAAATACACTGATCATTCCTGTCAGTGGGCGTACTACAGTTCCTGTATCTTCACAAGATACTCTGCTAATTCCAGTTGGAGGGCGGACTACTCTTCCTACTCAAACTTCAAGGGAGCTCACCTCTTCTGAGCCATTTATTATCGATCTTAATCGAAACAAAGCTTCTTCTTCTTCTCCCCCTTTAGTCATTGACTTGGCTAAAATCTCTAAGGCTCAGCCTTCTCCTAATGTAAATATTGCTGCTTTTACATTTAATGAAAAGTCTCCACCTTTGCAGTACGTTGATGTGTGTAATTATGTTCATAGTTATTTACATCTGTTAGATGACTTGAACACAATAACCATAGGAGTTGTACAGACTGTTCATACAGATGTATCTCTAGAACCTGTACAATCTTCATACTTTCTAGTTCCAAGCAGAAAGCCAGGAGACATTCCAATATTCTTCTACAAAGGGTCTCAAAATCCTTCTGATCTTGAAGATGATGACAAAAATGATGATACTGGAAGATTACAACTACGTCGTTATAGTCAGCAATCTAGAGACATCATCAAAAATATGGGCTATGACTTCAGGACTGGCCTCAATGATGGAAAATGAAGAAAAATACCTGTCCGGATTCTTCCTTTGAAATATAGAAGGACGAAATACGGATTGGGTTATACTGCTCCTACTCCTTTCATCAATATTATCCATGAAAATCCCGAGTCTGACGAAGATAAGAGATCTGATTCTTCTAGTACCACTTCTTGGGATTCCGATACGAGTATCGGTGACTTCTACTGCAACATTTTGTCTTCCAACATGGTTTCCATTGACCATTCTGAAGAAAGTGATGAAGACGAAGAAGAGTTTGAAATCTCACCTGAATCAGAACAGTGGGCCCAAAGATTAGATAATCAATGGGAGTTCCGTTTCGAGCAAAAAGAACCTCCGACTGAAGATAAACTTATTCAAATAGATGTTGGTGAAGAGGGATCTCCCAAACCAATATTCATCAGTGAAAGTCTTTCAGAAACTGATAAGAAAGACATGATCAAACTCATTCGTGATTACATCGATGTCTTTGCTTGGAGTTATGAAGATATGCCAGGGCTTGATCCTCAAATTGTAACTCACAAGCTCAATATCTTGCCGAATGCTAAACCGGTCAAACAACAACAGCGACGATTTCATCCAGAAATCATGGATGCAATTGAAGCTAAAGTCAATAAACTCATTACCTCTGGGTTTATTAGAGAGGAACAACATCCCGATTGGGTGGCTAATATTGTTCCTGTTCTTAAAAAGACTGGCAAGTTCAGAGTATGCATAGACTTCCGCGATCTCAATACGGCATGTCCTAAAGACGAATTCCCTCTACCAATCACTGATGTCATGGTTGATAATACCTGTAGATTTGAACGAATGTCATTCATGGACGGGTATTCTGGGTACAATCAGATCAAAATATTTCCAGAGGACGAGAAGCACACTTCTTTCAGAACGCCGATTGGTACATATTGTTATACAGTTATGCCATTCGGTCTCAAGAATGCAGGAGCAACTTATCAACGAGCTATGAGCACTATATTCTGTGAACATTTGCGGAAAACAGTCGAATGCTATGTTGATGATATTGCAGTCAAAAGTCGACAAAAGGAGGATCATATCCAAGATTTGAAGACTATATTTGATCTAATGCGTAAGCATCAATTAAAGATAAACCCTACTAAGTCCTTCTTAGGCGTCTCTAGTGGTAAATTTCTCGGCTTCGTCATTACCTCTAAAGGTATACACGTGGATCCCGAGAAGATCAAAGCCATCCAAGAGATGCATCCTCCACGCACCTTAAAAGAGCTACGAGGATTTCAAGGAAGAATCGCTTATATCAGGAGATTTATCTCTAATTTATCAGGACGCTGCAGACTATTCAACAAACTTATGAAGAAAGGTGTCTCTTTTGTCTGGAATGATGAATGTCAGAAAGCATTCGATGATATAAAACAATATCTGATGAGCCCTCTAGTATTGGTACCTCCCGTCTCAGGAATACCGTTCCTCCTCTATACTCGAGCAATGAGTCATTCATTGGGTGCATTACTCGCTCAAAAGAATCAAAATGGCCATGAACAAGCCATTTATTATCTCAGCCGCACTATGACCGGAGCTGAACCTCGATATTCACCGGTTGAAAAAGAATGTCTAGCCTTGATGTTTGCTGTCCAAAAGACAAGTCATTATATCATTAGCCAGACTATTCATGTCATCTCCAGGATCAATCCTATACGGATCATGATGAAGAAATCTAGTGTTTTGAATTCTCGATTGGCTAACTGGGGAATCCTACTTGCTCAGTATGACATGCACTATATTCCTCAGAAATCAGTCAAAGGACAAGCTTTAGCTGATTTTCTGGCTGCTCACTCAATTCCAGAAAATTCAAAACTCTATGATGAAATCCCAGATGAAGTCCTAGATTCAAATCAAATTGCTGAAGAAGATCCTACTTGGCGTCTATTCTTTGATGGAGCATCAAGAATTGGTCCTAATGGCAATATTGTCGCTGGAGTTGGAATTGTTCTTGTATCGCCAGAAGGTCTTGCTATCCAAAGAGCTTATTCTCTCGATCAGCCGTGTTCAAACAATGTAGCTGAGTACAACGCATTACTTATTGGTCTTCAACTCGCTAAACATCTGAATATTCAACATTTGGAGGCGTATGGAGACTCTAAACTCATTGTCAATCAGATCAGGGGTACTTATGAAGTTCGCCATCAAGATCTGGTTCCTTATCATAAAACAGCTATATCTATGGCTTCTTCGTTTGAAGAATTCTTCATTGAACATGTTAGGCGAGCATGTAACACAGAAGCTGATGCCCTTGCTAATCTTGCAGCGGTGCTGGCTATTCCAATCAGACGGCAACAAATGATTGTTGTTCGTAATCGAGAATTATTTTATCTTGAAAATAACTTGACTCTAGGACTTCCAGTTGACATTGAAGAATCAACATCTCATGATGTCAACACAACAAGAGGATTTGGATTCAGTCGTAAATCGATGTCATCTTCATCCGATTCCAGCATGGAATTCATCTTCAGTAACTCGACTGAGAATCAGAATACGGATAAAGATTGGAGACTTCCTTTCTTAGATCTCGTATTATATGATATTCTTCCGGATGATCCGAGTGAGGCAGCATCTATCAGACGACGATCACTCAGATTCTACTACAATCATACAACAAAGACCTTATATCGTCGAGCTTATGATGGTTTACTCCTTCGATGTGTTGCCGGTGACGAGGCTCAACAAATCATTCGCGAAGCACATGATGGAATTTGTGGAGCACATCAGCCAGGACCAAAACTTCAAGACCGTATTCGACGTATGGGTTATTATTGGCCCACCATGGTATCTGATGCCATCGAATATGCAAAGAAGTGTAAAGCTTGTCAAGTCCATGCGGATTTTATTCATTAACCCTCGGAATTTCTACATCCGACGGCAGCATCATGGCCCTTCGAAGCTTGGGGCATGGACATTGTCGGCCCGATCAATCCACCGTCATCTAAAGGTCATCGATTCATTCTCGCAATAACCGATTACTTCTCCAAATGGGCCGAAGCCATTCCTTTATCTGAAGTTAAGACATCTAATGTCATCAGCTTTATTAAGCACCACGTCATCTACAGATTTGGTGTTCCTCGATGCATTGTTCATGATAACGGACCACAGTTCGTCAGCCAGAAATTTACTCGATTCTGTGACGATCACCAGATCAATAATATGGCTTCTACCGCATATAATCCAGCAGCTAACGGATTAGCAGAAGCTTTCAACAAGACTATCATCAAACTCCTAAAGAAGTTTGTCTCCACTAACAAACATAATTGGAGTGACAAGCTCGGAGAATGTTTGTGGGCTTATCGCACTACAGTTCGTAATGCTACCAAATGTACACCTTTCTCTCTGGTGTATGGTTGCGAAACTGTTCTTCCATTAGAGATTCAAATTCCTTCTTTAAGGATAGCAATCGCTAATGAACTCACTGCTGAAAATAACGATCGTCTTCGACTTCAGGAATTAGAAGCTCTGGATGAAAAGCGATTATCTGCTCAACAGAATATTGAATTCTATCAAGCTAGAATTTCAAGAGCTTTTAATAAAAAAGTCAGAGTTCGATCATATCAAAAAGGAGAACTTGTTCTAACAGTCAGACGTCCTATGACTATGACTCATATGAGTAAGGACAAATTTGACGCAAAGTGGGAAGGTCCCTATATTGTGAGCAAAGTTTTCTCAAATGGAGCTTATCAACTCTCAGAATTGGATGGTCGAAAAGTTTTGATGTCTATTAATGGCAAATTCCTTAAAAAGTACTATGTATAAATGTAAATACTTGTAATCATCAGACAAATTCATGTTTAAAAATAAAATTTTTATTTTATTTTCATGAATGATGATACATGATATTAAGGAAGATCACTATCATCCTTCTCTACTTTTGGACGTGGGCCACTACCGTCCTTCTCGAAGACGTGATCAGCAAAAGAGCCGAGAACCTCCTTGCTAGAACCCACGAGGAATTTGCAAGCGGCCATCCTCATGGCTTCCTCTTCTTCAGTCCTTCCTGGTTCGAGCAGAAAATCCAGAATGTCCCTTGGTGGCTTGGGTGCAGACGAATCTTCGCCTGCTTCCGTCTTCTTCGTTTTGACTGGACCAGCAGGGCGTTCTTCAGTGCCTTTCTGAACCTTTGAGGCTATCTCAGTCTTCTTGGATGCTTCTCCAGATGACATTTTTATGTTGAGGAGTAGAAGTATTCGTTCTCACCAGATTTCTGCTATATTTATAGGCAGAAGTTCCTCATTCATCCGATGTTTCACATATTCATTAATGCTTAACGGTTCATCCATTCATTTCTCACATTCATCTGACGTTTTTCATATTCATTAATACTTGACGGTTCATCCGTTCATTTATTACATTCACTTGACAGTTCATCTGTTCATCATTTCCTAACGGTTCATCCGTTCATAATCTTCTATCAATTTTATTAAGTGGGGATTCGTTATTTATCATGTTTTCATAACCTCTGAATCAATTCCGAATCTACTTACTCATTTGTCATGTTTTGACCTCTGCATAGAAATCAATCTATTTTCTTTTGAGTTCCTATATATTATCACGTCCATAATACCTCTGATAATATCATATACTCTAAAACAGAAAAGATAATTTTATTATCTATCATGTCCACAATTCATCCACAAATACAAATTATTGAGCATAGAAGAATTATCATTTCCATTCTCATTTCACCAGAAAAAGTCTATTACATTTTCTTAGACTTTCTTACAAATCATAATGGAAATCTATTACAAATCTTGGATTTTCATTCTACACCACAACGATAACCTAAAAGAGATCTATCTTCTTCTTTGGATCTTCTCCGTCGGACCTTCTCCGTCAGGTTCGTTGTTGGTGGCAATTCCTGACTGTCTGGGTCCCAGTCACGACCAGATCAGCAGGAATCAAACTCTGGTCTTCTCTCTCAGACGAGAGAAGAACCACAGAGTGTGGCAGCCCGAAGTCATGGT
Organism: Iris pallida; assembly: GCA_029216955.1. Taxonomy (NCBI): domain Eukaryota; kingdom Viridiplantae; phylum Streptophyta; class Magnoliopsida; order Asparagales; family Iridaceae; genus Iris; species Iris pallida. The sequence goes on along the minus strand of JANAVB010025196.1, from coordinate 31,677,472 downwards.
GCTGCCAATACAACTGGTGGATTAGGAGCGACCTTTCAGAGAAGACAGGAATGTATCCAACCTTGGGATACAATTCCTAGTTCTCCCGCGAAAGGAACTCTACTACCCGATTTCTCGGTAGTAGAGTTGACTCCACCATCAAACTCTCATGTATAAAGGCTCTTCCTACCATCTAAGGAAGACCCTTCTATCCCACGAAGAGTTCTGAGTTGTCTGATTTACGCGTCAAAAGCATATGAGCTCCCTGATGTAGATGTCAGCAGGATATTCTCCACAGCATCCACATCCCCAATGCCAGTTCTGAAGAAAATTTTCAGCCAAGTTTCTGCAGAAAGATCAACAGAAATCATTCAGTGTGCATTTATCAAACAGAGACAGGCGTGTATTGTTCAAATCAGAAATAAGAAACAGAAAGCTTATCTTCAACAGCAAAAATAGTACACGTATTACACTGACTTACCTTCAAGTTTGGTGCTAAGGATTGGCATGTTTGATACAGTGCAACAAAGCTTTAAACATTTCACGCTGTTCTATAAGGCTGCGTCCATCAGAAGAGGACGAGCCATCCAAGCCAAAATAGCTCAAGAAATTCTTGGCTAGTTGCAAGGGATCATCTCTGAGCTCGAAGACAAGGGGCTCTGGCTCTTCACCCCCAAAAGTGGGGTCACCATGAGAACAAAAGCCCAACTTGCGTGCTTCTTCCTCAGCTTTCTCCTTTGGTGTCATATTGACGTAAGATGAAGATTAAAAATGAAACTTTTTTCTGTTTATATAACTGAGTTTTGCCGGCGGTTCATATTCCACCATAAATTGGATACAATCAGTCTCGGAGAACGAAGAGTCATTATGACATTTAATAAGTTCATTTGGATGTTTTCAAAGAACTTCGAAGTCTTTTCGACTTCCGAAAAAATTTTGAAGTCATCTCAGCGTGACTAAATCCATTTTATCATCTCTATTTTCAAAGTATTTTGAAAATTTTGAAGTCTTTTCAATTTTTCGAAAACTTTGAAGGGGGTCTTGTAGGCCTTTAAAATTGAAAGTCACGCTGAGTTGATCAAGACAGAGTCAAAAGTCACGCTCAGTTGATCCAGACAATATTTACAAATCACGCTGGGGAGACAGCTCATCATTTGTCAGAGAGTAATTATGACTGACAGCACAACAGTCGAAGAATGTCTCTTCGTATGCCACGTATGCACAGACTTCGAGAGATCATCACCGTCTATTGCGTGATTTTTGAAATCTTCTTCAGCAAGACTCAGACTTTGTCGAGTTGGCGTACCAAAGGGTTTCTTGTCATTTAATGCGACTGACAAAGCAATCACTGTCAGAGATTTTGTGTCAGTCGAGACACGCCGAATCAAGACAGCTGGCAGTTCTATCTCAAGTCTGCGTGTATTTGTGATCTTCATCTCAAGTTTGCGTGGATTCTGAAGTTTTTTTCCTCAAGTTTGCGTAGATTTTCAAGTTCGTTGCCTCGAAGTCTGCGTGGATCCTGAAGCTTCCTGCCCCAAGTTTGCGTGGATTTTGAAGCTTTCTACACCGAGTTCGCGTGGATTTCGTCTTCAACAAGTCTACGTGGATTTTATCAAATTGGAGTACGTGGCAGCCATGCCACTGATCTCTCGCCTGCGTGTCCTGTAACTTGCACACGACTCATGCATGATTGCCATGTGTCCAACAGTTACAGGCCACGTCCAGTAACTGCTCACAACCTTGCGTATGTTAAATCCTGCATGATTTTCAACTAAGCACAGGCTGTGAAGACAGTTATCTTTTCAGTTATTATTTTGACTCTATAAATAGAGTTCTTTTTCAAATTCATTGTACAGATACATTGATATCTACTGTCAAAATTTTGAGAGCTTTTCTTCTTCGCATAGTCCAAGGGATAAAGCGATCGTCTTCTAGATCGGATTCCTACAGTTGTAATTTTCCCAGAAACACAACAAATAAAGAGAATTTCTTTATGGAAAACAGGGGACACAGGGGGGAAGGCCACCGGAGGGGTTGGGAGTCGGGATGGGGGCGGAAGTCCTCGGCGGGGGGTGGAGGCGCCGGCGGAAGGGAGGGCGGCAGGTCGGAGGTCACCCGGTCCGGAGGGGGCTGCAGGGGAGGCCGATCGG
>JANAVB010025196.1:31595343-31672843 GCA_029216955.1 Iris pallida | reverse complement strand
CTACTTCCAAGGATTAGTACCGCACTTCCTTCCAATGTAGTAAGGTTGGACTAGTCCAATAATTCGTTCTCCGGACTTGGCTGGATGTTATGTCTATAAACAACTTGTATGGCAGCATCCTATCGTCCATATGTGAACTCGCAGAATTGAAATATCTTGATCTCAAGCAATCGTCTTCCAAGCGATCTTCCTGATTATTGGAGTCGATACTCAAAAATTGCAAGCTATAAATTTCGTAAATAACCCGTTAAAGTACCGGTGCAGTAACAAGTTCTCTCTCAAGCCTATACAGTACCGAGCAGGAGAAGAAAGAAGCAGCGATCTTTTTCCCTTCAGGTTTCTCTTCCTCTCTTGCTTAATTGTTTAATTTTTGCACCGAAGATCATTTTGTTCTCTCTTATTTCGGTATCTATCTCTTATTCAATTTTGTAGAGATTTAATCTGAACTATTCTTTAAATTTAATCCAACGGATATGATGCAGATGATAATGGGGTAGACATAAGAGGGGGCGAATCCGATCCCACCCATATATATATATATATATATATATATATATATATATATATATTTTATATATATATATATATATATATATATATATATATATATATATATAAATATATATATTTTATATATATATATATATATATATATATATAAAATATATATATATATATATATATATATATATATATATATATATATATATATATATGTAAATATATATTTTTTTTTATATATATATAAAAATATATATATATATATATATATATATATATATATATATATATATATATATATATATATATATATATATACTCTATCAGGGCGTGGAATTGGGAGAGGGTTCGGGCATGGATCAGAGAGGAGGTCGCTACTTCATTAGCCGCCTCAGGTTTGACGATTAAGTCAGAACTAGATTCATTGAGATGGTCCCCCTCGGTTAATTGATCCTTCTCACTTGGCTCTGCAAGAAGAGAGATTTGAGGCAGTGGACTGCTATCTCCCACCCTCGAGCATTTCTGGCAAACCTGCATCCCAAAAAATGGTCGTTTCTGCTGTGGAGAGCGTATCGTAAGAAGCTTCCCACTGACGACACCCTAACCACCAAAGGTTATAATTTAGCTTCGGCGTGTAATTGCTGCGCAGAGTGCCAGACTGAATCTGTTGAGCACATTTTCTCGTCAGGTGACCTGGCTTCGCAGGTTTGGAATGCTCTCTTCCTAAGATGTGGCCAGGTTCAGTATGGTGGGGGATTCAACGATCTTACAGTCTCCTGGGGCAGTGCCTCGCAAAGCCACCAGATCGTCGCAGCCGCCATTACGTGGGTGATCTGGAAAAAAATCCTACAAACACAGATACGAGGGACGACAATACTCCGTCAATCAACTCATCTGGGAGGCCATCCGACAGATTCACAAAGTTGGCAGACACTGCAAGAACGTCAGGGAGGGTGTCTGGAGTTCCCTGATCTGCTGACCTCTTCAGGTTTTTGTTTTAGGGAGCGAACAGGGTTTCCCTTCGCTCATTTTATTTTTGTCCCTCTTTTCCTTTTCTGCTTGCACTTACATGTAAAGGCTACGGCATTTTGTGCCTCTGATATGAATATATGATATGGGTGTTCTTTAAAAAAAGTGTATATATATATATATATATATATTTTAGTTACTGATCGATGATATACATACGGCTTATATATATATATATATATATATATATATATATATATATATATATATATATATATATATATATATATATATATTTGGAAACACCCTCTATTTATTAAAGACGACAAAAATCGTAGACAAAAACGTATACAAGGCGCAAAATGCCGAAGCCTATACAGGTATACCATTAAAAGAGGGAGGGAAGAAGGCGAAACAATCGCCGGGGGCTACGGGGGTAGCACCGACCAAAATGTTCTCGAGCTGTGAGAACACAAGGTGCTCCGCTTACGGCATTGTCGGACGATTTTCCGAAGGAGCTGGTCTGCCGAGTATGGGTGATCCTCGTATCTCGCTTTGTTGCGATTCTTCCAAATGGCCCATGTAACGACCGCTGCGACGATCTGGTGGCCGTGGGAGGCGGAACCCCAGGATGCCAGAAGATCGTGGAAGCGTCCGCCGTCTTGTACAATGCTGAATAGCTTGTTAAGGGTAGTCCAAATCCTGTCTGGCAGCATCCCTTGTCGGAAGATGTGATCGATAGTCTTCGTCTGACGCTCGAAGCAGCAGGAGCAGGCTGATGCTAAACTTATCCCAATGTTGTTGAGGATGTCGTCTGTTGGCAGTTTCTTTCTGAAGACTCTCCACAAGAGGAAGGACCACTTCTTGGGGATGCAGGAATGCCAATAGAGAGCCATGGGGAGGTACGGCCGACCGGCTCCCCGGATAGCGTTTTTTGCCGACCTCACCGAGAATGCCCTCGATGCCTCGAGGGTCCATCTCAACGCATCAGCCTCGCCCTCGATGCGTATCCCTACAATCTCTGATCCTAGTTCCCGTCGTCAGTTCCAGTCGTCAGTAGAGGGGTTCCACAAGTCTCTGATCCTACAATCTCTCGGGGTCTCCATAAGATTCGGGATCATGCTGTCTCCAACCCATCTCTCAAGGAATGGGTTCGACTCACCCTCTCCCAGTTGGAGTCTCATCGCGGGCTCGGCAAGATCGTGGCCAATAAGGATGCGATGCCAGGCCGCTGAGGATCTGCAGTTGGAAATGGCCATCGAGGGGTGGATATGTTTGAAGTATCTGGCTTTCAAAAACCTGCTCCATAAGTTGTTGCTCGTACGGAGTTTTCACCACAGTTTCATCGAGAATGCTTTAACAATATGGACGAGCCTGGTGAATCCCAATCCCCCCATCGCCAATCGAATGAGCCATAGATTCCCAGCTGGCCCAATGATGCTTATCTTTGTCATTGCTGATCCCCAGAAGAAAGTACAAAAGATCTGTTCGATCGAGTAAAGAACCTTAATGGGTGGCGAGCACGCAGCTAGGGTGTGGATGGGGATGGAGGATAGCACATGATTGATGAGGATCATCTTGTCACCTGGGGATAAGGTGGCATTGTACCACCCTTCTAGTTTCTTCATGATTCTGGTGGTTAAGTTCTCGAAGATGTCGACGTTGGATTTCCTGTACACTAAAGGGCACCCGAGATAGGTGAACGGAGGCTTAGCAACCGAGAAGGATGTTAAGTTAGATAAGTTGTTGGCGTGCTCTCTACCGGTGTTGTGGTGGGCGTAGATAACGCTCTTAGAATGATTGATTTTATGGCCGGAGCATCTTGAGTACCTCATCAGGGTGTTGTGAACCACCGCCACCGCACTTTCGTCTCCGGAGGAGAAGATGAGTAAGTCGTCTGCGAATGCCAGATGGGTGATGATTGGACAACTGCTAGACGTATGATAGTGCTGGAAGTTGGGGGTGTTGATCATATTGTTAAGGTTCCTACTCAGGACGTCAGCTGTAATGATGAAAACAGTAGAGGATAGTGGGTCGCCCTGTCTCATCCTGCGGTAGGATTTAAAGAAACCCTCAGCGTGGCCATTGATGACCGCGGAGAACCACGAGTTGCTGATGGATCACCAGACGATGTTGATCCAAGTTTCTGAAAAATCGAACGCTCTGAAAATCCAGATCATGAATTGCCAGTCCAGTCTGTCATAAGCTTTCTCCATGTCGATTTTAACGGCAATGTTACCTTCCCTCACTGGAAATTTCATGCAGGTGATTAACTCTTGGGCCAGCATAATATTGTCCTAGATGTTCCTCTCGCGAACGAACCCGCTTTGCTCCTCCGAGATGATCCTGGGAAGAATACCAGCCATTCTGGTTGCGATCACCTTGGATATGATCTTGTTGGTGAAGTTACAAAGACTAATGGGACGAAAGTCACGAAAGGACTCCGGGTTGTCTTTTTTAGGGATTAGGATCAGGTTGGCACTAGATATGGCTTTGGGGTATATAGCACCTTCGAAGAAAGCGATTGCCGCTTCGGTGATGTCTTGCTTGATAATATCCCAGCATGTGCGGAAGAATAACCCCGAGAACTCGTCCGGACCTGGCGCGCTGTGCTCGTTCAGGGCCCACACTGCTTCTTTAACTTCCTGAACCGTGGGTGAGCGATTCAACTAGGCGTTGTCGGTGTCGTTAATGAGGAGGAGAATTTGGTCAAGGAATGAATTATCTTTGTGTACAGTCTCTTTGGAGAATAGTTTAGAGTAGAACTCCGTGGCTGCCTCTTGGATGCCCTTTTGGTCGGTAATGATGTTCCCATTGTCATCAGCTGTCCGATGGATCGAGAGCTACTGTCTGCGCCCATTAACGCAGGCATGAAAGTACTTCGAGTTTTTGTCCTCCTCGCTGTCCCATTTCAACCTCGTTTTTTGTTTCCAGAAATCTGCTCCACTTTGATCCTGAATTTAAGCATAGCTTTAGTGAGGCTGAGGGCTCTCCTAGCCGCTAAAGAGCGATCCGTGACGACCAGGGCTTCGGCGCGGGTGACGTCGTCCTCGGCTACCCGAACGGCTTGAAAGATATCTCCGTAGGTGCGCTTGCTCCAAGCGAACAGGGCTTTCCTGGTGGCTTTGAGCTTGTTGCACACCCGAACAAGGGGGTTCGGGGAGTCCTCGCGGTTTTACGCTTCCGCTACGATGCCCAGGAAGTGGGGGTGCCCGGCCCGGAAATCGAAGAATTGGATGTTCTTTTTGGATGAGGTAGTCTTGTTATTGATCTCGACCAACAGGGGAGTGTGGTCTAATTCAGTGGAGTTGAGGTAGGACAGATTGGTGGTGAACCCCATTCCGTGCCAGAAGGCGTCGTGAGGGCCCTGTCTAACCTAGATTACTGACGAAGGTCGCCTTCCTGCATGTTGCACCAGGTGAATGCATTGCCAGTGAACTGGAGGGTGGATAAGTGGGCATTGAAGATGAAGTTGTTGAAGTCAAGCATGGCCGGGGCGGGAGGGGGGCGCCCTCCTGTTTTCTCTGCGCTGCTGGTGATCGCGTTGAAGTCCCTAATGCAAAGCCAAGGGGAGTTGGTATGGAGGTGATGGATGTCAAGGAGGTCGTTCTAGAGTTGTTTCCTTTCCGCAACATCGCAGCTGCCATGGACCACCGAAAGGATTGCGCGATCGGGGAGTCTTGGGTGATCAAACCAACAGGATAGGGCCTGCTCGGAGTCCTGGATGACTCCTAATTTGACGTCCTTTGTGCAGAGGATCCAAATATCGTGTCTGCCCGCTATAGCCACAGGAAGGCCTAGATGCAGTTGGATGGATTTTAATCTTTTGGGGGGGATTTTGGGTTCGATAATGATGATGATGTCTATCTTGTGGATTTTTCGCAGATTGGTTATTCTCCTTAAAGACGGTTTGTTCGCCAGACCGCAGACATTCCTGGATAGGATGTTGAGCATTAAGGATGTTATGGGGGTTTTTTTTTTGTTCCGCTTGGCGACGGATCTGGTTTGGATGGTAGCGGTGTCAGTGGGTCCGTGGTTGGCTTTGGCCTTGCTCGAGGTGGAAGGTCCTGCCTCAGTTGGGGAGGGGTGATCGTTTCTTGATTGCTCCTTCGGGTCCGGTTGGTGACTGACCGATTCTCCGGCCGAGTCCAGGATATGATTCTCTGGTGGGATGATTATGGAGTTACTGGTGCTCCCTGTCAGGAGATTGGTTTGCTGAAGAGGGAAACCCGCGGCTTGAACCTGGAGTCCTCTCCGAACTAGGTATGGTCCTAGAATGGCTAGGGCCCCAACCACTGGGTCTTCGGAGGTGAGTTGTTAATTGGCTTCAGTTATGTCAGTGAGCTGTTCTACGCCTACCGGATTGGGGAGAATCACGGTGAGTGCACGGTCGGCTAGGGGAGAGGCTGTCTCTTCTTGGTCTTCCGCGTCCTCCTAGTCGAGAACGTCGAATTGGTTGGATAGGATAATATATATATATATATATATATATATATATATATATATATATATATATTTTTTTTTTTTTTTTTTTTTTTTTTTTTTTTTAATTGATAACGTAAGAGTAGGGAGGGAGAGAACAAATCCACATGCCTCAACAGTCTCAATATGATTCTTGCGACTTTGTCTCTACAGTACAACTTGCTACCAACCGTATGCCGCACATGGTTTAGCTACTCTCGTAGCTAAAGTCACCAAAAATCTTTAGGTCCTTCTTTTGCGCATGCATACAAGTTCCTCAAATTATTCCTACGTCAATAAAAAAATTCAATTACGTGATTGTATATTAGTCTAAAAAATCATGGATAAATGGAGTTATTGCAGACAACCCAAGAGGGACTGAATGGTTTTTATAACTAACTTAAGTATTATTAAATTAATGATGTATAATTAAAAGCAAAGTGACAATAATCAAACGTTATATGTATCCTGGTCATTTTCGACGAGGCACTGACACAGTCCCGAAACTTCGTCAGACCCTAATCCACTACATAAAAAATGATTAAAACGCATGCTTTGAATAGAAAATCTCGCCAACTTCTAGATACAAGCTTTGATTCGAAGGCTTGAGGACTTCAACCACGAGTTTTGATGTGAATGCTTGTTTACTTCAATCTCTCCTCTTATAATAGAGATGGGTGATCTTCTTGCAACAATTGAAGATCTTAGTATCGGTAGTTAAAAGCTCTTTGATTTTTGAGAGGTTTTGTATAGGTAGCTAGGTAGAAATTTAAAGCTAAAGAAGTAGGAATAAATAAGAACATTTAATTCCTTTTATAACACAATAACTAGGCTGCTCAAAATATTTTAGTAATGGTATACTATTGGTATACCGCCACAAAAGTAACGGCTACAAAAATATACATATTACAGACAACTGTCATAAATTTATGGAGAGAAGTGGTATACTAGCAATATACTACCAGTACATTTGGAGTTGCGAAATAAAATAGAGATATAAGTGGTATAATAGTATACTTGTTGTACACTTGCAGTATATCACAGCATATTGTGTGGCAAATTTGAGAGCAATGAGGTTGCTTGTGATTGAAATGGCGATAAGGCAATGTACTGTGGTACACTAGCAGTGTAAAACAAGTATACTACCCAAGGAAAATTGGACCAAAGATGGTTTTGGATGATGGGAAGATTATCAAGGTATTTGGTCTAAGTACATATTGTAGTGCCCGTTCTGGATGGTACATTATGTGTTAGGCTTGTGTCTAGTTTGGCTCATTTTGAGTTTAGTATTGGGGAACCTTTCGACATTAATTGATCAAGACGAATGTATAAAGAACATTTCTAATTCATGGATTGACTTCTATTGAAATGAGTTCTAAAAGCAATTGATTGTGCCTTTGTGAAAGAACTCTATATAAGAGTCTATTTTTATATATTTCCATTTATAGTTTTCTTTGAACATTTTTGTTGCTTGATTTTGATGAATGTGTATTCGTGTTATTTTCTATGATTTCTTCAATCGCCCACATTCATCTATTTTTGCATTCATTTTTGATAATTCTGAGAGGGGAATGATAGAATTAGTGAAATGATTCAACGTTAGTGCCACTATAAGAGGATGCATAACTGAAGTTTGATTTGCAAAGTGATTCTCCTTTTCTCGACAAATTCTACTACCGATGGATGGTTCTGACCCTTCTTTTCTACTCCTTCATAAAAAATGAATTCTTTTTTTCCTTGCAACGTCCATGAATTGATGATGCCAGGTATATTATAATAGATAAATAAAAACCACATACATGTTATAGCACAAAGAAATCAGAACACTAAGAACTATAATTGTTAAGTGCCTTATGTAGGAACGAAATGAAAGCAATATACTCTAGAGGGGGGGGGGGTGAATAGAGTAGGCAGCGGAATATTAGCTATTAAAAAAATATTAGAAGCAAGATCACAAAAAATATCACATATATGAGTAAGTAAAAGTAAAGTGCAAAGAGAAAACTCAAACACGACAATGTATATTGGTCTTCCTCTTGTGAGGACTAATCTAGTCGAGAGAACTCTAGCTCCCGGTTGAAATCCACTATAGAAAAATCGTATGTTTTCATCCGAAGTCCTTGCAACTTCTACAAATGAGAGCTTTGATACAAGCACTCGACCAACTAAAATTGTGAAGTGTCTTACTTCTATCAAGCCTCTTGATTACAATCACTCTGAACTTCTAGACCATACCGCACTGGCAAATCGACTATAGGATTGTAACAGGCTTGGGATTTGAAATTGAAAACTTAATAGGACTTTGGAAGATCGTAGTAAGCTTAGAGAGAATAGATAAGAAAGTGAATTGGGGTATTAAAATGGTAGAACTTTTTCTCTATTTATATGATTTTTAAAGGGAGAATTCAGGCAAAATTAGGACAAAATTCTATGAGAGAATCTCGGCATATCGCTGTTGCATCCATAACTGCGGAAAGACTGAGTTTAAAAAACAAGGTTCTACTAGCCGAACTCGGACCAAATTTGGGGCGAATTCGTGGCGAATTCTGCTAGGCGAGAATATGTTTGATTTGGGTTGACAACTCAGGTTTTGGGCTTTTGAAAGGTCAAGTAGTTACAAGGTATTTTGGGCTTTATGAGTGGGCTTGTTTTCAAAATGAAAAGGTATTTTGTAAACGTTTCTTGGGTAGCCGATTTGCCAGTACGACGCAATTTATAATGTATTCCTAGACTAATAAAATATGAAAATACATTGATAATAGAAATACAGAAGCGATGACAAATACAGCTCCAAGTTCTAAAGTCTTGAACGGTAGCAAACACAATCTGTAGTAGTTCGTCCAAGCAGCCCTTATATCGAGACATGGTTAGATCAATTATTAAAATCCGGTTCGACCATGAGCAATGGGCCAAAAATTTCCTCCATTTTGATAATCGACAAACCTTGACCAATATAACATCTTGGTCTTGATTTTGAAAAATATCAAAACATTTGTTTCGTACTTCTTTGTTTGGTATTGTCTACTCTTGGTAGAGTATCCTGAAAAAGATGTTAAATTATTTTCTCCCCCGTTGTCACTTAGCAAAATAATTGTAAAGAGATAAGCTCCTCCACAATTTTTACTCAAGAAACAAATATTGAAGAAACAAAGAGATAATCTAAAAAAATAACATAAATTTCACTGGCAGTTTATGATTTGAAGCAGTAGCTAAAAGATCACAAAATAGAATTCCTTGATATGGAAAGACAGAATATAGAATAGAACCTAAAAGGATAATGAAAGTTGCTCTTTTTCGAATCGAGTTGGACCCGAAATAAAAAATTGAAAATCAAGGGTTTGTTTTACTTTTTCGAGAGATCGGGGGACACCCCCTTTTTTCTTCTCATTCGAGATATTCTGGACAATTAAGCGACCTATTACTGTACTGAAATGATCCCATTTTTTATTTAAAAATGACTTAAATAGAATTTTGTTTTTGCTAAGCATAAGTGCGTACCAAAAAGAGACAATAAATACTAAAATCAAAAATGCATAATAATAATAATAATAATAATAATAATAATAATAATAATAATAATAATGGTTTGGAATGACCAACTCAGCATCTCAAATAGTCATAGATGTGCATACAAAAAGTAATACTATCTTGGAATGTAGGAACATTTCCAAGAATATATAGACATAAACAGAGTCTAAAAAGATAACATCTAGAAAAAAGAACTATAGCGTCAAGATCAAGTCCTTATAACTTCTACAAATGCGAGCTTTGATCCGAAGCACTCGACCAACTTCAATTGTGAAGTGTGTTACTTCTATCAAGTCTCTTGATTACAATCACTCCGAACTTCTAGGCTGTACCGCACTGGCAAATTGACTAGAGAATTGTAACTGGCTTCGGATTTAAAATTGAAAGCTAAGTAGGGCTTTGGAAGATTGTAGTAAGCTTAGAGAGAGGAGATAAGAAAGTGAATTGGTGTGTTGAAATGAAATAATTTTTTCTCTATTTATAGGATTTCCAAAGGGAGAATTCGGGCAAAATTCGGACAGAATTCAGACAGAATTCTATAAGACAATCTCGGTATATAGTTGTTGCATCCATAACTGAGTAGAGACTGAGTTTAAGAAGCAATGTTCCACTAGGCGAAATCACGCCGAATTCGGGGCAAATTCGTGGCAAATTCTGCTAGGCTAGAATAGGTTTGATTTGGGTTGACAACTCAGGTTTTGAGCTTTTGAAAGGTCAAGCAGTTAGGAGGTAGTTTGGGCTTTGTGAGTGAGCCTGTTTTCAAAATGAAAGGGTATTAAACATATTTTTTTGGTAGCCTATTTGCCAGTACGACACGGTTTACAATATATTCTTAGACTTAATAAAATGTGAAAATACATTGATAATAGAAATACAGACGTGGTGACAAATACAGCTCCAAGTTCCAAAGTCTTGAATGGTAGCAGACATAATCTGTAGTAGTTCGTCCAAGTAGCCCTTATATCTAGACATGGTTAGATCAATTATTAAAATCCGGTTCGACCAGGACTAATGGGCCAACAATCTCTCCTATTTTGATAATTGACAAACCTTGACTGATATAACATCTTAGTCTTAATTTTGAAAAATATCAAAACATTTGTTTGGTACTATCTTTGTTTGGTACTGTCTCCTTTTGGTAGAATATCCTGAAAAAGATGTTAGATCCTTTTCTCCCCCGTTGTCACTTAGCAAAATAACTGCAAAGAGACGAGCTCCCCCGTAATTTATTCTTAAGAAACAAACAAGAAGAAACACAAAAATAATATAAAAAAATAACATAAATTTCATAAACAGTTTATGATTTGAAGCAGTTGCTAAAAGATAGTGCTAAGCATAATAGCATACCAAAAAAGACAATAAATACTGAAATGAAAAATGCATAATAATAATAAAAAAATAGTTTGGAATAACCAACTCAGTATCTCAAACAGTCATAGATGTGCATAAAAGAAAGTAATACTATCTTGGAATGTAGGAATATTTCCAAGAATACATAGACATAAACAGAGTCTAAAAAGATAACATCTAGACAAAAGAACAACATTCCATGTCCAGAAGGACCAGCCCTAGAAGTGCCAGCTCCATGAGACGGATGTGGAGTAGCACCTGCACCATGGAACCAATCATTGGCGTTACCGGGGTTGAACTAGTGATGAACCACCTCATCCTCAAAGCGATAACGAGAGACAGTAGGATCTCACGGAAGAGAACTAGCATGATGACCAGTCTAAGCGAAATACAGATCAGAAAAAGAATTTACAAGTACCTGAAACCGACTGGCATCACGAAAGTCTTATTCCCTCAATGTCTCGGTCACAAATGCTCACAGAGAGTTGTATACATCCAGCTGAGCATGACGCATATCATCCAAATGCTAATGGAGGCCCTCAAATGATATTGGGTAAGTCTGAAGTGGAGAAGGTGGTGAAGTAGGACGAGTATGAGGGACAAAGGTACTGCAACGAGATAGCTGCAGTTGCTTGGGCTCAGAGTCACGAACACAAGAGGACAAGTCAATCTCAAAATATTGAAAGATGATAGGAAAGATCATCGCATAGAGAAGATTCATGTTCCTCTTATGACACCTAGCTATCATCTGGATAATAGTCTCAGGGACAGAAAAGGGGATCCGATGACGAACGTGATAGATAGCAGACAATTCAAGACTAGTTACATCGTCTTTTGGGTGGACTTGGGTAGTATAGTGGAATAGATAATCCGATGATCTCATAGAAAAACAAGTTCAAGTTTATGGCTTTGAACTTGTCGGGACAGACTAGATCTGGAGCATAAAATTGATTCTTAAAGTTACGACGATCATTGAAGAAACGAACTCACTACTATGTATCTTGAAACGCTCATGGGAAAGCTACTCACTTACGAGCTGGAACTTCAAGACTTTGAAGACATTGCACCAAAGGAAAAATCAATCGCCTTCAAAGCTCAACAACAGAGAACTGTCGAAAAATAATATGACGATAGTGATTCCGACACTGAGGATCAAGCTCTCCTAGTGAAAAAGTTCAAGAAGTTCACGAGGTTCAACCGAAGAACGAAGGAACACAATAGCAACAATAGCAACAATGAAGAAGATCCAATCTGCTACGATTGCAAGAAAAAGGACACATCAAGAAGGACTGTCCGACAATATCATCATCAACCAGAAAGGCAACAAGTATGAAAAGTGTTACTAGAAGAAATCTACTTACAGAAGATATGTCAGCGCAAGCATCTGGCGTGAAAGCGAAGCTAGCGACTCAGAAGATAAAAAATCAAACGACGCTACAAATGTATGCTTTATGGCATATGATCAGGTAAACAAAAATCCCCTGTTTGATACATATGATGATTTTACCTTTGAATAGTTAGGTGAAGCTTTTAGTGACCTCTTAGATGACCACAAAAAACTGCTTAGGAAATACCAAAACACTAAGAAGGTACTAAAAGAGTACAAAGGTAAAATATGAAGACTTACCGACTTACTAGCTGAGGTTAGAAATAATAAAAACCCTAGTGAGACTGGTGAGCTTTCTTCTGTCAAACTACAACTATACAAGACTACACGTTTATCTAAAGAAAAGACAAGACCATAGCTAAACTTGAGGAAGATTTACTCAAAGAGAAGAAGAGCTATCACTGTGCATTAATCAGAAATGAGTTACTCATAGCTGACTATAACACACTTTAAGACATATCCAAAAAGTTGGAAATTAGGTTAGGAAAATAGCCTGAAGCTGCTGCTTATTGCCCTAAAACGTGTCAATTACTAAAACAACATAACACGGTCAAACCCAACATTGTCAGGCCAAACATAGCCAAACCATTGCCCAAGAAGACTAACCGACATGCATTCTACTACAAATATCCAACTAGAACACCAAAACCTACCAATCATGTACAACACTCTACATCCATCACCCAACATGCTAGATGTCACTATTATGGCACCATTGATCATATCTCTCCTGCATATAGAGTAAGAAGATTAGTTGATTTAAATATATGTGCATGGATACCTAAGACTAACATATTCGGATCCTACAAGAAATGGGTACCAAAAGTTTCATCTGCAAACTTCTCTGTAGGTGGAACACCCTACTCATGCTAGAAGCAAGTGAATCCTCGACAGCAGTTGCTCACGGCATATGACCGGTGTCGCTTTATTATTTGCAATACTGTCGAAAAAGAAAGAATGATACGTCTCATTCGGTAATAATCTTAAAGAGTATATAGTAAGTATCAGCAATATTGGTAAGGCGCCCTATCATGTAATTAAAGATGTATGTCTAGTAACCATGTTAAAACATAACCTATTCAGCATAAGCAATTTAACTGACCATGGTTATGATATTAACTTTGTCAAAGATAAATGTACTATAGTTGATAGCTCAACTGGTAGTACTATCTTTGAAGGTATTAAAAAAATAACATATATGTTTTATATTTTTTGGAAGCTGCTAATGAAGTAGGTAGAAGTTTACTCGCCAACAATGATGAGAGTCAACTATGGCACATAATACTCGGTCATGCAAACATGGACACAATTTCAAGATTTTCCACGAAGACATTGGTACGAGGCTTATCGGACATCGTATTCAAGAAAGATATGGTTTGTAGTGAATGTAAAAAAATGAAGCTACCCGATCCACTTTTAAGTCCAAAAATACTGTAAGTACCACTAGACCTCTACAATTACTACATATGGATCTATCTGGGCCTAGTAGAATTGCTAGCCTAGGTGGTAAGTTATATGTATTTGTAATAGTAGATAATTTCTCTAGATAAACGTGGGTATATTTTCTCACATGCAAGAATGATGCATTATCTGAATTCATCACATTTTGGAAAAAAGTTCAAAATGAGAAAGGATTCATGATCACTTGTATTCAAAGTGACCATGGCTGTGAATTCGAGAATGTAGAGTTTGAGCAATTTTGTGACACACACAGATATTTGCATGAGTTCTCCTGTCCTAGGACTCAATAACAAAATAGAGTTGTGGAACGTAAGAATAGAACTATTTCTAAAATGGCTAGAGTAATGTTGAATCAATTTAGTTTACACAAATATTTCTGGGCAAAAGCTGTCAATACAACTTGTTATGTTCTCAATATGGTTCTAATTCGACCTAAATCGAAGAAGACTCCCTATGAGTTATGGTTTGGTAGAACACCCATTGTTTCTTATTTCAAAATCTTTGGTTGTAAATGTTTTATTCTTAATACTAAAGATAATTTTGGTAAATTTGACGAAAAGGCCGATGAGGGTATCTTTTTAGGTTATGCGGCCAAAAGCAAAAGGTACCGAGTCTTCAACAAAAAATCAATGATCATCGAAGAATCAATGAACGTCACCTTTGACGAATTAAACCAACAGACGATCAATGACAATGATGATAAAGATATTAGTACAACAAGCAAGGCGTCTACAGAACCGAAAATCGGAACCAGCTATTTGAAAGTCTGCCAAAAAGAATGAAGTTTATGGCTGACCACCGCATGGACCTGGTAATAGGTGAGATTACCAAGGGCGTAAGTACTCATTCCTCTACCAGAGATATAGCTTCTTGTGTTGCATTTATTTCATAGTTACAACCTAAGACTATTGAAGAAGCACGTAGAGATAACTATTGGTTAGTTGCTATGCAAGAGGATCTAAAACAATCTGAACGGAATCAAGTTTGGGAACTTGTTTCCAAGCCCATTGATCATCCGATCATTGGCACCCGCTGGGTATTCCGAAATAAATAAAATGAGAATGGTTTAGTCACTCGTAACAAGGCTCGACTCGTAGCTCAAGGATAGAACCAAGAGGAAGGTATCGACTACGATAAGACCTATGTCCCAGTTATAAGATTAGAACCCATTTGCATGTTATGTGCATTTGCATATTTTTATAACTTTAAACTTTTTCAAATGGATGCAAAGAGTAATTTTCTTATTGGTTTCATAAACGAAGAAGTTTTTGTAGCTCAACCTCTAGGTTTCACTGATTTCAAAAATCCTGATTATGCATTCAAGTTAAAGAAAGCCTGATATGGTTTGAAACAAGTCCCTCGTGCTTGGTACGACCATTTAAGCTCCTTTCTACTTGATAATGGTTTTTCAAAAGGTAAGGTTGACATCAACTATACTATTTATAAAGTCTTTAAATGGAAATCTTCTTTTAATTCAAATTTATGTTGATGATATTATCTTTGGATCTACTGATGAATCTTTCTGTCAAATTTTTTCTTAATGTATGCATAATGAGTTTGAGTTGAGCATGATGGGAGAACTAAAATTCTTCTTAGACTGTAAATCAAACAAACCAACAATGGGACGTTCATCAACCAAGCCAAGTACACATAAGATTTGCGAAAGAAGTTCGATCTTGAATCCGTCAAACCACTTGGCACTCCAATAGCAATTTCAACCAAGCTCTGAACCAATTGCAGGAACAAAATATATAGCAATATACTCTAGAGGGGGGTGAATAGAGTAGGTAGAAAAATATTAGTTATTAAAAAATATTATCAGCAAGATCACAGAAATATATCACAGATATGAGTAAGTAAAAGTAAAGTGTAAAATAGAAAACTCAAACACGACGATGTATACTGGTCTTCCACTTGTGAGGACTAATCCAGTCGAGAGAACTCTAGCCCCCGGTTGAAATCTACTATGGAAAAACCACAAGTTTTATATGAAGTCCTTGCAACTTCTGCAAACACGAGCTTTGATCCTAAGCACTCGACCAACTTCAATTGTGAAGCGTCTTAGTTCTATCAAGTCTCTTGATTACAATCACTCTGAACTTCTAGACCATACCGTACTGAAAAATCGAATAAAGGATTGTAACTGGCTTAAGATTTGAAATTGAAAGCTTAGTAGGGCTTTGGAAGATCGTAGTAAGCTTAGAGAGAAGAGATAAAAAAGTGAATTGGTGTGTTGAAATGGTAGAATGTTTTCTCTTTTTATAGGGTCTCCAAAGGGTGAATTCAGGTAGAATTCGGACAAAATTATATGAGCGAATCTCGGCTTATAGCCGTTGCATCTGTAACTGCGAGAAGACTGAGTTTAAAAAGCCAC
Source organism: Iris pallida (assembly GCA_029216955.1). Lineage (NCBI taxonomy): Eukaryota > Viridiplantae > Streptophyta > Magnoliopsida > Asparagales > Iridaceae > Iris > Iris pallida. Next base: position 31,656,812 of record JANAVB010025196.1, on the reverse strand, counting down.
GTTCCACTAGCCAAACTCGGGCCAAATTTGGGGTGAATTTATGGCAAATTATGCTGGGCCAAAATAGGTTTGATTTGGGTTGACAACTCAGGTTTTGGGCTTTTGAATGAATAATCAGTTATGAGGTAGTTTGGGCTTTGTGAGTGGGCTAGTTTTCAAAATAAAAAGGTATTTTGAAAACGATTGAAAAGTTGAGAAACAAAAAGAAAGACGAGATTATAACTTCTTAAAATAGAGTATGTGGAAGAGGAGGAGATTCCATGCCCGAACCCAAAGTTTTGAAGCAAAACTCCAAAGGAGTAGGAAGTAATCAAGAGATGAAAAACTAAGGTTTATGGTGTTTTTCGTGGCTGTTGTGTTTCTTTTTGGAAGAGAAGGAAGAAGAAATAAATGTGGGGACCCTTTAGGTTCTGCTTAAAACCCGACACCAACCGAACTCGGTCGAGGTAATTTTTCTCAGAATTCAAAATATCACTTTGTATTTATTATTTCTTTTTAATTATTTAATTATAAAAATAATAATTTTGAATTTTAATTAATATAATTAAAAAAATTTACGAATTAAATTTTGTTATGCAGCGACTATCTCAGATTAGCTATAGGGGTATTGTCCTGGCTAACGGAGGTTCACCGAAGAACACTTAAATACCGTTTCGCTTTAGCCATAGCTATGGTGACAGATGACCCTTTGTAGGCTTGTCTCGAAAACACTTTTTGTATATAAAAAGATAATTAATAAGATAAATTCAACTGATATTATTGACATCTAAAATTTCTAATTCTTGACATAAATAATTAAATCGATCTTCTGCTAAAGGTTTTTTAAAGATGTCAGCCAATTGTTTCTCTGTGTCTAAATATTCTAAATTGATGTCTCAATTTGCCTGATGGTCTCTAAAAAAATGATGTCGAATCTCAATATGTTTAGTGCGAGAGTGACATACATGATTCTTTGTCAAGTTGATAATGCTAGTATTGTCACAAAAAATGGGTGTGTGTGTAGTGTAAATCGAAGTCTTCTAAAGTCAGCGTTATCCACAAAATTTGTGCACAATAACGTCCTGCGGCGATATACTCAGCCTCAGTAGTAGATAATGCAACAAAATTTTGCTTTTTGCTAAACCAAGAGACTAGAGCCTTACCTAGAAAATGATAAGTGCCACTAGTACTTTTTCTGTCCACTTTGTATCCAGCAAAATTAGTATCCGAATAATCGGTTAGGTCAAAGAATGTGGTTTTGGGATACCATAAGTCGTCAGAAGAAGTGCCTTTAAGGTCGAAAGATACGCTTAACTTTACATATGTGTGATTCCTTAGGGTTAGCTTGAAATCATGTACACAAGCATGTAGGAACGAAATAGTAAAACATAATACTCTAGAGGGGAGGTGAATAGAGTTGGCAGTGGAATAATGCTAAATAAAAATGTTAGCAGCACAATCACAGAATATTAATCACAACTGAAATAATGTAAAGGCAAAGTTAAGAGAGCAAACGCAAAGACAACGATGTATACTGGTATCCCTCTGTTGAGGACTAATCCAGTCGGTAGAACTCTTGCTACCAGTTGAATCCACTATTGGAAAAACCGCAAGTTTTCTTACGAAGTCCTTACAACTTCTACAACGCGAGCTTTGATACGAAGAACTCGTCCAACTTCAAATGTGAAGAGGTATTCTTCAATTAAGCCTTCTGATTACAATCTCTCAGAAACTTCTAGACCGTACCGTACTGGCAAATTGACTAGAGAATTGTAACTGGCTTGGGATCTAAAATTGAAAGCTCTAGAAAACTCTTTGGAAGACTGAAAGCTTTAGATAGAGAGAATATTGAAAGTGAATGAGTGAGTTGAAATGATCGAAATCCTTCTCTATTTATAGGAGTTCCAAAGGCAGACTTCTGTCAGAATTCGGGCAGAATTCGGGCAGAACTCTTTGAGCAAATCTCGGTCAAATCCGCAACTGCAGGAGGACCAAGTTCCAGAGATTCAAAATCACAACGGCCACTAACCGAACTCTGGCCGAACTCTGGCCGAGTTCTGTCAGGGTTAGGTCAGGGTTTTAAAAATAGGTTTTGGTGATTTTTGAAAACCTTTTTGAAAACCTTTTTGTAAACATTTTGATAGGTCATTTTAAAAACATTTTGAACTATTTTGGGATAGCCTATTTGCCAGTACGACTCGGTGTACAACATATTCCTAGACTCAAATAAAATAAAAATTACATTGCATAGGAAATACAGACTCGAGTAGGCAAACAGATCTTCAGTCTTGAACGGAGTGGATAGCCAATCTTGCTTATGTCCAAGAAACCGAGATGTCCCAACTAGCTTTGTATATCCAGACAGAGTTTGATCAGTTATTAAAATCAGGTTGACCATATGACCAATGGGCCAACAACGCAAACAATAAATATTATATCAGGACGACTAATAGTTAAATAGAGTAAACTACCAATCATACCTCGATACTTACGTATATCGACAGTTTTGCCATGTTCATCTACAACGAGCATGGTTGAAGTTTCCATTGGAGTGCCATAGGGTTTGACGGATTCCAGATCGAACTTCTTTAGCAAATCTTTTGTGTACTTGGCTTGGTTGATGAATATCCCATTGTTGGTTTGTTTGAGTTCAGTCCAAAGAAGAATTTGAGTTCTTCCATCATCTCATCTCAAACTCATTCTGCATACACTTAGAGAATTCTTGACAGAGAGATTCATCAATAGATCCAAAGATAATATTATCAACATAAATTTGAATTAAATGAATATTTCCATTTAAAGACTTTATAAACAGTATAGTATCAATCTTGTCTTTTGAAAAACTATTTTCAAGTAGAAATGAGCTTAAACGGTCGTACCAAGCACGAGGGGCTTGCTTCAAACCATATAAGGATTACTTTAACTTGAATACATAATCAGGGTTTTTGAAATCAGTGAAACCTGAAGGTTGAGCTACATAAACTTCTTTTTTCATGAAACCATTAAGAAAAGTACTCTTTACATCTATTTGAAAAAGTTTGAAGTTATGAAAATATGTAAATACACATAACATGAGAATGGATTCTAGTCACGCTACTGGGTCATAGGTCTCATCGTAGTCGATACCTTCCTCTTGTCTGTATCCTTGAGCTACGAGTCGAGCCTTGTTACGAGTGATTAAACCATTTTCATTTAATTTAATTCGGAATACCCACCGGGTGCCAATGACCGGATGATCAATGGGCTTGGGAACAAGTTTCCAAACTTGATTTCGTTAAAATTAGTTTAGTTCCTCTGTAGAGGCTAAAAATCTAGCTATGCTACTCATCTAGAAGTCATCTCATCAAAATACATCATATCAATAAGTTGTGCCACAATAAGTTGTGCCAACATAGGTTGCACCATATCAGGTTGTGCCAATCTCAGGTTGCAAGAATGCCACGTGGCAGTCTGCTCGAAAAACTATAACAACATCATCATTGCCTGACAGCTGACAACACATATATTAAGGAAAATCTGTTCGAATCCCGCACAACACGGCGCTCGAGAAGATTTTATGACAGCTAGTAGTTTGCACAACGTGTCAAGGTACGCAAGGTTATACTTAGGCACAAGTTGCTACTTTGTGCCCCTGTGCGACCTCATGAAGCTCGCGTAATGTGATCGAATTCATGAGCAGGGTGACATGGAGCGCATGTCACTAACTTCGTAGAACGTGTCAACTACATTGCTCATGACCATGTGCACCTCACTCAAATGATGCGACGCGTCTACAACAGTTGGTGCAACCGCTCGCACAAGTTGCTACATTGTGCCCCCGCGCAACCTGATGAAGCTCGCATAATGTGATCGAATTGATGTCCAGAGCAGGGTGACATGGCACGCATGCTACTAACTTCGTAGAACATATTTACTACATTGCCCACGACCATGCGCATCTCCCTAAAATAATGCCACACGTCCACAGTAGTTAGTGCAACCACCTGCACAAGTGAACAGGGTCGCACAACCTGAGGCGCGCACAACCCAGAATAACTGCTAAATAGTTATTTCAATAACTCTATAAAGGGAGTTTCAAATCAGTCTCAAAGAATGGTGAATGATTATAATCTCCTGACAAAGAGCTGCTGCATCCTCCAGAGGCTCATGTCTTCGATATCACATCGTCCAAGGAAAAAAGTGATCGTCTTCTGATCAGATTCCTATAGTTGTACTTCCCCAAAAATCAATTATACTTTTTGTACTCTTTCTTAGTTTGTAGAAATTAAACTTTTATTTTTGCAAACAAAATGGCGACTCTGCTGGGGACGACTTTCTCCACTGACGAGAAAGTGACAACTCAATGTGATACCGCGTCGCTCGGCAAGACGCGGAAGACTTTGGTCGTTTAAGTCGACCAAATCGCTTACGAGGCAATAATCAGTGCTGGGAGTACCAAGCGCACCGCCGTTGCTGCTAAGGGCAAAGGGCGCACTGTGTGGACTCCCAAGTCTTTTCGGCCAACCATGGCTCTTGCGTAACCCGTACAGTCTATCTCTCGGCCAAACATGGCTCCTGCGCAACCTGCGCAGTCTATCTCTCGGCCAATCATGGCTCCTGCGCAACCTGCGTAATCTATTTTTCGTCCAACCATGGCTCCTACGCAACCTGCACAATCTGTCTCTCAGCTGACCATGGCTTCTGCACAACTTACGCAGTCTATCTCTTGGCCAACCATGGCTCGTATGAAACCTGCACAAAATGCTTCTCTGTCAATAAGAACTCCTACGCAACTTGCACAGAATGCTTCTCAGTCAACCAGAATTCCTGTGCAACCAGCGCCTACTGCTTCTTCGGCTATGAACAAAGGGAAACGCCATTTGGGTACTCCCTCATCTTCTCCAGTTCTGAACTCGGGGAAGAACCTATCTAGTGAGAGTGTTAAACAGAAAAAGGAAAGCGCACTTTAGCCTTTTCTTAACTTGTGCAACCTGCGCCTATGGCCTTCCAATCACAAAAGAAAAGGAAACGCCTTTTGGCTACCCCTTTATCTTCTCCAGTCCTTGACTCGGTAGAAAATATCTCTGGTGACGCCCATATGCCATTCAGTGTGAAAACTCTTTTGGGCAGGAGCTCTGCTCCTCTAAACAGAGACAATCAAATCACTACTAAGAAAATGAGTTCTGTTCAAATTGAGATTTTTGTCACTCAGTTGTGCCAGAGCAAGCACATGAGAACAGGTTGCGAAACACAAAAATGAATTATGCCAAATCCTAAAAATGCAACTACGGATCTTCATATCCTGCTTATCTCATGATCCAAGCAGGGTAAACTACTAGTATCTCAGACAGATACACAAGTAGCAGATCTAACTGACCTATGCATCAATCTCAACAAGCGCCAGTCAACACCAACTTCAGTAAAATGCAAACATACTGTGCCAATGGCTAACTTGCACTAGAAGCAGACTTCTGAAGTCAAGAACTCCTTTACCTATGCTAACCAACTCAGCACTTCATTGTATACTCAAGGAATGGGACATCTCAAGAATAGGAATCATGTTCCTAATATCATTAAAGAATATGTTCTTTCGACCTCTTCTCATCATGATGTTATGTTAGGGTTATATACTAAAAGCATCACTTTTGTAGTAACCTTATTTTCTTAAATTTTGAATGAGAATCATATGGAAAAATGTTTGCATATTGTATTTGTTGCAAGTGTTAATGCAAATGTCTGATATTCTATATTGTAGATAATATGGTGTGTGGTGTCACACAGAAGATCATATTATCAGTTTCCTATGGAGTATATAAATAGTTCACAACCTAGATGGACTTGGACAATCTATTGGAAAGGTTGTAGTGTAATCTGGTATTAGTCTATCTTGACTATAGGTTTACACTAGTAGACTTTGTGTGTATTGAACAGGACCACTTGAGGTTGTTCTCTTTGTACTGACTACATAAGAGAACAAACACCTCTGTTATTATGGATGCTTGTGCTCTTAATCCGGATATAATAACGGACATGTATATGCAGTGTGCATTACTTTGACTCATAAAAGAGTGAAATTCATTATGGATCAACAACCTCTATAAATTGGGTAATAACATTGTATGTATGATGGGCTGTTGATTATAAATGGAATCCATGTCCCGATATATCGGGTTGATGATGTCCTCTTAAGGAGCTCATAAGAATTGTCATGTAAACCCAGCAGGTGGAATATATCCGACATGACAAATAAAGTTGAGCGGTACTACTTAAGGATATAAGATGTCGAATCAATATAGTTAACTTGATTTGATCGACGGACCTACGATATCTTAACATGGGGAGCCAAACGAGCATATAATAAAAGGAGCCCACAAACATATTTTGGGATTAGGGAGGTAGTGCAACAATAGCTCATTAGTGGACCGAGCTATTGTTAATGGGCCTGGATTATGTGTTCGGGCTGAACACGGGATATCCAGATCCGTTAGGAGGCCTAACCCTAATTTCTCCTCATGGTCCCTACCGTAGCCTATATATATGCTCTATTCTCTGGTCGCCAGATTATTGATCAAAAATCTTTAATTTTCTCTAAATTCGTGATTCACGTAAGGAGAGAAAGAGAGGGCTGCCAAGGAGAAGAAAAGGTTGGGAGATCGTCGCCCACACGACGTCCAACTCGAGGAAGGAATACGTGCAGAAGATCTTGGGGTCGTCCGCTCTAGATTGCCAGGAATTACTTGTCTCCTTTCCGCCGTAGATATAATTCGTGAACCCTAGTTTTCGCCTATGAAGGGTTAGAACACGTATTAGATCTCTTTAACTTTCTATCGATCAATACGCACACCAAAGGAAGGGTCCTGGGAATCCCCAGTTCCATCAGTAATCGATCTCCGTAAAATTCTTAAACAGAAGCGGAAGATCCCAAATCTGTCTTATCCAATACATTCCTAAGAACATAACTGTAATCATCACCATGAGGTAGTTATCAAAAGCTGCTGTCAATCAGCTAAACAGCTTGTCTTCGACCGTCTGAATTACTCTCAGGTTCCTCAACCGATGATATGGGATGAAGATGAATTATTGTATGCTTCTGTCAACATGACGTCTCGAAGCACTGGAGGTAGAAAATGCCTGAGACATAATTCATTCCGTAATTCCGGTCAACAATACTTAGATCGGATTCATGAATCCAGCGAAGGAGTATACCAATATAGTAGATCAAGAAGACGAGACACAACGGTCAAAGGAATCTTCCTTCCGACCAAGACACAATCGGTCAAAGGAATCTTCTTTTCGACCAAGAAACAATCGGTCAAAGGGATATTCCTTCCAACCAAGAAACAATCGGTCAAAGGAATCTTCATGATTCCAATCTCCCTATCTCTAATTCTAGGGATGGTTCCTTATATGACTTTGATGCTGATAGTGAAAGTTCTGAAAGGACCATCTTTTTCACTAGCTCGTCTTCAATGGCTAGAGAGGTGATTGCTTATGTCGTCACAGAAGATCAAGATGCTTCCAGTTCTAACAGTTAAGAGTAGAGAATTGCTGCTTTGGAGGCTAGTTTGAAGAGCATGGTTGAGATGATGACAGGCATACATGCGATAATTATGACACAACATATGGTTCCACCAGTCGTGAATCTAATTCCGACCCAAGAACCTATAACAACATTAGCTCCCATCAATATTGGTCTGGGGGTACAATCTCCTCGCACCGTTTCCGTACCTGCGCAGGCTATTCCAAGTCAATCTGCTGCTGGGGGTGGTACTTATCATGTAGTACGCCATCCTAACATATCAAATCAATCCACTGCTCCACAATAATCGGGAGATACCAATAAGGTTGTAAAACTTTTACGTACTCAATTTGAGGCTTTTAAAAAGAACGACGACTTGTAAAAACTTAGGATCAAGTAGCCTTATCCCATAGAATGGAAGGAAGTTCAATTTCCTCCCAAATACAAATCCCCTACTATTATGCTATTTGATGGCAGCACATCTCCAAGTCAGTACCTCAATCACTTTAAGGTAATGACTGATCAACTTCAGCAAAATGACGCTATACTTACTAGGGTATTCGTCGAATGTTTTGCAGGTGCAGCTTACGACTGGTACCGTAGTTTGCCAGATGGTTGTATACCCTCTTTCTCTAGATTCAAAAAAAAGTTTCTGGAACAATTTTATGAGGGGACAATTGACATGACTATGTCTGCTCTCATTAAAATTAAACATCGACACAATGAAACAACTAAACGGTTTATTGAACGATTCTACCGTAGGGCACTCAAAATGCCTCTTGGAACTCCAGATGCTTTGACTATAGACACTTGCAAGTCAAAACTGTTGCCTATAATCACCATGTGGACCAAAGCGACACAGTTCCAGGATTGGCCTTCATTCATAGTGAATGCTAAAACGATAGAACGTGCTGACAAGTTAAAACAATTAGGTATTCAGATGCCTAATCTTGATAAAGACGAACATGCTACACCAAATTATGGTGGTCGTCAGAACAATCGCAAGAGTAAAGAGACTTTGGCTATCAATGTCAAAGGTAAAGAAACTCTAGCTGTAAACATAGGTCAACCAACACCTACTCCAACAGTACCACCACAGGGGGTACCACGTCCGAAATAAGAATACTCTTTTGATGAAGATGATGTCATGAGTCTTTAATTGTCTGATTAAGAGCAATAAACTTCAACTGCCAGAGGCAAAACGGCCAGATGAAGTAGGTAAAACTGACCACCCTAAATATTATGTTTACCACAGATTTATCAGACATCCGACTCTAGCATGCTATGTGCTTAAAGGCAAGATCCAGGAGATGGTTAATTCTGGTGCAATTACTCTCCAGCAAGATGAAAAGACTGTAACTGCTAACGTCGTCTCTGTACAGTTTGACAATTTTCCTGCTCAACTTGTACAGGACGACGTCATCCCCATCCCGAGAACTACTTTGGAGATTGTTAATCTTCCACCTACACGAACTGATGGTCTTGTTCCTTTGTCTACTGATAAAGGGAAAATCATATGGATTCATCCTGATTTAGTGGCTGATTTTGAAGCACCTACTTTAAAGTCTAAGAAAGCAGTCAAATACAAGTCAGGTAATATGACTTCGTTGGGTAAATATTATCCTCCACCTTTAACTGCCACTCAAACTTTTGCTGCAGATCCTTCTTCTTTCTCCCCTTCTAAGACAATACTGTCAAATCTAGAAGCCAAATATCAACCAGCTTTCCATCTGTATAGTCCACAGTCTCATGAACTAATGACAAAGATGGGATATGATCTACAAAAGGCTTCCGGCTTGAATCATGGAAAAGGATCTCCTGCACCTCTTTCTCTATGCCTTTCACATAACCAATCTCTGGTTGGTTTGGGTTACTGGACGGACTCTTTATCTTGTCAAAAGAAACTTTTCAGAAGCAGAATCCAGGCAAAAAGTTGCAATATGGTGTCCTTCGAACCTGTATCCGAAGAAGAGACCTTAACTGGTACCAGGTTTGGAAGAATTTACCTGAGAGACTATTCAGAAGGCCAGAAGAACCCTACTCTAGCTCCCGAGGCTCCTCCAACATCATCTTCTCCTACTGTCAATGTTCTATTGGTTTTATCACCTCCAGTGGAACCAACTCCTCCCAAACCAACGACAACTGACAAAGGAAAGCAGCCTGTCCGCTTTGACAAAGTATTAAAGAGGACTCCAGTTCTAGGACTTGAGAAGTCGTATAACTTTGATATACTGGATCAGCTGGCTAATACCCCGATAAGGTTAATAATTTTTTAATTACTGTGTCTCTCAAAAGAAACTCGAGGGACATCGAGTGAAGCCTTGATGCAAGCTGATACTTGTCTAGCACTCCTCAAGATGCCAGAGGAGGAACCAGTAACTTGGTTTCATTGTCATAGTATGATGGAGCTGATACCCAACATCACTGTTACACAAGATGATATATTCTTGGAAGATAATCGTCATGACCGACCTCTCTACTTCTCAGGATATGTCGATAATATGAAGGTTGATCGCATCTTGATTGACCCTGGGTCTGCGCTCAGCATCATGCCAAAGACTTTACTAGATGCATTAAAGATTCTCGTACATAATCTTTCAACAACCATCACGACAATCTTGGTATTTAATTCTGGAAGAAGTGAACCTTTAGGAAAGATCCGCCTGAAAGTTCAAATAGGCAATCTTCGTACAAAGGTTACTTTCTATGTGATCGACAATCATGGCTCTTATAATGCCTTGCTGGGAAGACCCTTTCTGCATGAGCATAACATTGTACCATCCACTCTACGCCAATGCTTCAAATATGTAGACGTCAATGGAGAAGTCCAGAAGGAAGTAGCTGACCTAAATCCTTTCAGGGGCATTAAGGCATATTATACTGGTTCTCGGATATACAAAGAAGAGTTCATGAAGGTTGTATTAGCGATGGATAGTGAGAAAGATCAGAAAGATACTTCAAAAGATGTTCTCATAATCCCCGTCAAAGGACGTACTACTCGTCCCTCTTCTTCTCAGGTGTTGAGTATCCATCTTTTCTCTCATAACAAACAGCTTGCTGTTGTAGAAAGGGAACAAAGGGAGCTCACCTCTTCTGAGCCTCTTGTTATCGACCTTTTTCGTGATAAACATTCTCCTTCTCCTTCTCTGGTTATCAACCTTACTAAGCCTTCTGTTAAGGCCACAAATCCTCCTTCTCCTCCTCTGGTTACCAACCTTACTAAGCCTTCTGTTAAGGCTGAGAATCCTGTTATAAATAATGATGTACAAATCAATAAAGTAGCATCTTCTTTACAATATACTGATGTTTTTTATTATACTCGATATTATTTAAAAATGCTAGATAACTTCAAACCACTTACCATAGGAGCAGTTCAACCTCTCTAAGACGAAGTATTGCTCGAACCAATGCAGGACTCCTTCTTCTTAGTTCCTTCTAGGAAGAAAGATGAACTTTCTATACTTTTTTGTAAAGGAACAGAACAGAAGATCACGCCCGATAGTGAAGAAGAAAATCATGATAACGGAAGACTTCAACTACGTCGTTATATTCAACAATCAAAAGATATCATTCAAAAGATTGGCTATAATTTTAAAGGTGGTCTCAATGGTGGTAAAGGAAGATGAACACCTATTCGTATTCCCGCTCCAAAAGAAAAGTCACAACAATATTACAGCAAAAGAAGCGGGGATTGGGTCATACCTCGCCAATTTCGACTCCAGAAGCCTCGGAATCCGATGAAGATATTCGATCTAATTCTTCTGATTCTGTTTCATATGATTCAGATACTAGTGTAGGATACGTCCATCGAGTGACACTATCTTCTAATATGGTAACTATCGAGTTCTCGGAAGAAGATAAAAACTTTGTCGAAGCCTCTGAATCTGATCCTTGGGCACAAAGGATGGATACTCAATGGGAGCTTCGCTTTGAGCAACGTGAACCACCTACCGAAGATCAGTTGGTTCAAGTCGATGTTGGAAATGAAACCTCTCCAAAACCAATATTCGTCAAAAAAAGCCTCCCTGAAGCGGATAAACAAGAACTGATCCAAATTATTAGGGAATACATTGATGTATTCGCTTAGAGCTATGAAGATATGCCGGGATTAGATCCCAGATTGCTAGCCATAAACTCAATATTACGTCGAATGTAAGGCCAGTCAAGCAACAACAACATCAATTTTGACATGACATGATGGACGTCATAGAAGCTGAAGTCAAGAAGCTCATCGCCTGTGGCTTCCTCAGAGAAGAACAACATCTGGACTGGGTGGCAAATGTTGTCCCAGTTTTGAAGAAAACAGGGAAGGTCCGAGTCTGCATTGACTTTAGAGACCTTAATGAAGCTTGTCCCAAAGATGAATTTCCTCTTTCGATCACTGATGTCATGATCGACAATACTTGTGGATCTGAATGAATATCCTTTATGAATGGATTCTCAGGATATACTCAAATCAAGATGCATCCAGAAGATAAGAAACATACATCTTTTCACATACCTCTTGGAGTCTATTGCTACACTGTTATGCCGTTTCGTCTCAAAAATGCTGGTGCAACTTATCAGTGGGCCATGAGTACTATTTTTCGTGATTATTTGTGAAAGATAGTTGAATGCTATATAGACGATATTGCTGTCAAAAGTCGTCTAAAGGAAGACCACATTCAAGACTTGAGAACTATATTCGATCTAATACGCCAGCATCAACTCAAGATGAATTCTACCAAGTCATTCCTGGGAGTCTCTAGTGGCAAATTTCTTGGATTCGTTATTACCTCTAAAGATATACATGTTGACACTGAGAAAATCAAAGCCATTCAAGAGATGCATCCTCCACGCAACCTAAAAAAGCTACGAGGATTCTAGGGACGGCTTGCGTATATCAGGAGATTTATCTCAAATCTCTCTGGACATTGTAGACCGTTCACTTAACTCATGAAGAAAGGTGTATCTTTTATTTGGACTGAAGAATGTCAACAAGCATTTGAAGACATAAAGTGGTACTTGATGAACCCTCTAGTTTTAGTGTCTCCAGTCTCAGGAATACCCTTCCTGATGTATGTTCGAGCAATTGACCATTCATTAGGTGCTTTATTAGCTCAGAAGAATGAAGAAGGTCATGAACAAGCTATCTATTATCTTAGCCATACAAGGATCGGAGCTGAACATCGATACACCCCAGTAGAAAAACAATGTCTAGCTTTTATGTTTGCTGTTCAAAAGACGAGAAATTATATCACCGGCCAAACTATTCATGTTATTTTTAGAGTTAACCCTCTCCGGGTCTTGATGAAGAAGCCCAGTACACTCAATTCCAGGCTTGCTATATGGGCCATATTATTAGCACAATATGATATGGTTTATGTTCCTCAAAAGTCTGTTAAGGGTCAAGCTCTTGCTGATTTCCTGCCAGTTCATCCAATTCCCAAAACATCTAAACTCTATGACGAGATTCCAGATGAAACTTTGGAATCCAACATGATTTCAGAAAAAATTCTTACCTGGCATCTATTCTTTGACGGTGCATCCAGAATAGGACCAAAAGGTACCATCGTCGCTGGAGTTAGAATCATCCTCGTCTCACCAGAAGGATTAGCTATTCAAAAAGCTTATTCTTTAGACGAGTCGTGTTCCAATAATGTGGCTGAATACAACGCTCTGCTCATTGGTCTCAAATTGGCTAAACAATTAGATATTGAATATCTTAAAGTATATTGAGATTCTAAACTGATTATCAATCAGGTTAGAGGTACGTATGAAGTTCGACACTAGGATCTTTCCCTATATCATGAAGCAGCAGTTAGGCTGGCTACATCGTTCAAGGGTTTCTTCATTGAACATGCACGTCGAGCATGCAATACGGAGGCTGATGCATTGGCTAATCTGGCAGCCATATTAACAATCCCAGTAAAAAGGCAATAGATGATTTTTGTTACTAATAGAGAGTTATTTTATATTGAGAATAAATCAAATATTGAGTTCAGCAATTCAACTGAAATTAATGTTATTAGTAAAGATTGGAGAGCTCCTTTCAATAATTTTATGGTACATGATATTTTACCTGAAGATTCTAAGGAAGCTACAACAATCCATAGACGGTCACTCCGATTTTATTATAATCATACTTCTAAGACCCTTTATCGACAAACATTTGATGGTCTGCTCTTACGTTGTCTTACTGGAGATGAAGCAAAACAAATACTACGGGAAGCCCATGATGGGGTATATGGTGCACATCAGCTTGGTCCTAAGTTACAAGATCGTATCCGGCGTATGGGCTATTATTGGCCCACTATAGTATTAGATGCCATTGAATACGTAAGGAAATGCCGAGCCTGTCAAATTCATGCAGACTTCATCCATCAACCGTCAGAGTTCCTTCATCCGACTGCCGCATCATGGCCCTTTGAAGCTTAGGGTATGGATGTCATTGGTCCTATAAATCCACCATCATCTAGAGGGCATCGGTTTATACTAGCTATAACCGATTACTTCTTAAAATAGGCGGAAGCTATACCTTTATCTGAAGTCAAGACTAGCAGCATCATCAACTTCATCAAGCATCATGTGATATACAGATTCGACATTCCTCGACGAATCATTCATGATAATGGACCACAATTCATTAGTCAAAAATTTATTCGGTTTTACGATGATAACAGAATCAACAATGTTGCTTCCACGGCCTACAATCTTGCAGCGAATGGTTTGACTGAAGCATTCAATAAAACTATCATCAAGCTTCTCAAGAAGTTCGTTTCTACCAATAAAAAAAACTGGAGTGAAAAGCTTGGAGAATATCTATGGGCTTATCGTACTACTATACGTACTCCAACCCGTTGCACACCTTTCTCCTTGGTGTATGGATGCGAAGCTGTCCTTCCATTGGAAATTCAAATCCTCTCTTTAAGGATTACAATTGCCAACGAACTCACAATAGAAAATAATGATCATCTTCGACTTCAGGAGCTTGAAGCATTGGACGAGAAATGGCTCCTACCTCAACAGCATATTGATTTATACCAAGCCCGTATATCAAAAGCCTTCAACCGTAAAGTTAAAGTACGAGCATTTCAGAAAGGAGAACTAGTTCTAACCGTCAGACGTCCTATGACTATGACGCACATAAGCAAGGGCAAGTTCGAAGTAAAGTGGGAAGGTCTCTACAATGTAAGCAAAGTTTTTTTGAACGAAGCTTATCAACTGACAGGTATGAATGGTTGATTCGCCATGATGCCTATCAATGGCAAATTTCTCAAGAAATACTATGTATAAAAAATACATTAGCACAAAAACCAGAATGTAAATAAAATTCCTTTTATTGCATAACTCAGACAGAAGAAAATACATAAAATTAATGAGAACCAGAGCCCACTTGATCGAAGACATATTTCGTAAGTAGTTCGAATACATTATTGTCAGACGACACCAACAATTCACAGGCAACATTCCTCAGAGCTTTTTCCTCGGCAGTGCTTCCAGGCTCTACGAGTTTGGCAAGAATGTCCTATTATGGCCCAGGAGCAGTCGAACTTTCTCCCACTTCTTGCTGAATGGGCGGTAGATGCTCGTTGGAATGAGTACCGATAGAGGCTTCGATCTTCGGGATGACCTCAGCCTCCCACATCTTCGAAAGATATTTGCAATGAAGGAATTGGTGTTGACAACATCCTCAAAAAGGTTTTGTACTATTTAAAGACAGAAATGCCAAACAGTCTATCCCGGGAATCGAAACGACCTTTCCTCGAAAAGGTATGTCCGTTCATTCATCTCTATTCATCTCGTGAATAGATCTTCATTTATTGTCTGTCTCGAGAACCGAAACGATCTTTCTTCGAAAAGGCATGACTATTCATTCATCAACCTTTTCGTTTCTATTCATTTCACGAATAGGCCTACATTTATTATGGTTTATTTACTTTCTCGTAAATAAAGCCACATATAATAAATCCTCAAAATCCCAGTCCAGTCCATCCAAATCTTCAATTCTGTCTTTTGAAATCTAGCTGTTTTAAAAGATATCTTATTTTTATGATAAATTCGTATTATCATAGATATCGTCTTTTTAGACATGATATCCTGTATTTGAGTCCCAGCTGACTTGAAGGTCATCAATAGAAAAATGAATTCACGTCCACATTACGTCTGAATTCTATTTTCTATATCAAACACTAATCACGTCCATACTGCCTCTGATATATATTACTCTCAAAACCACAAATATTCTAGTAAAAAAAAATAGAAAATCATTCTTTATTCTTTCTCTTTAAAACATAGTTACATCTTAATGAAAATCTATTACATCTCGGAATTTTATTCTGATACATCTTAATGGAAATCTATTAAATCTTGGATTTTTATTTTGATATAACAAATGGAGGTCTATTACATCTTTGAATCTTTTTGTTGGTACCAGTTCCTTGTCAACTCGACCTGAAGCAGTGAGCATGGCAACGGAATCAATTCTGGTCTTCTCTCTCAGAAAGACCAGAAAAGAAGGACAAGAGACAGCAACCCGAGATTATGTTGTCGTTAGCATGGGCAGAGATAGGAATATGCTCATCCTTCTTTGTAATACAATTCCTAGTTCTGTTCTGCCGCGAATGGAACTCTTCTGCCCAAATACTTGGGTTAGAGGTGTCTTCATCGTCCAACTCTCATGTATAAAGGCTCTTCCTACCATCTTGAGGAAGCCCTTCTAAACATGAAGAGTTCTAAGCTGTCTGATGTGTGTGTCAAGGTGGTTCAGCTCCATAGCATCCAAGATCACCGACACCAGTTCTGGGGAGTCATGTCAGCCAATCCCTATAAGCATTAGAAAGAAGATGAGAATATAATGAGTGCTCTCTTTCTCTCCTCATAAATATTTATATTCAATTGAAGCAAAAACGTCATGCGTTTTCCTAGACGTATATTTTGGGATGGATAAAACGCAAAAGATTTCAAATCACATGTGAGGCGCCACGTGTCGTTCAGAAGTTGGTGTTGTCAGAACAGAGAAAAGTCTAAAGTGAGTGATGTGTCAAAACGGTTACTTAAATGTGCCAGGATTTAATAAAGTCAAACCTTTTCATTTCATAATGGAAAAGGAAGACAAACACTACAGACGTAGGTGCTATGGCCATTATGAAAAAGGACGCCTTCATATCACGTCACTTCTTCTTTCCGTCATCAGTTTGACGCAAAGCGGCACTGAACTCCTCCATGTTGTGGATCCCTGAGCGGTGCATCAAACGAAGGAACCCTTCCCTCTGTTCCAAGTTGCCACGCTCTTCAGAAGAAGACGATGGCCCACCACTTTAATGAGCGAAGACTGTTGGGGTCAGGCCAAAGCAGTTTAGGAAGTTCTCTGCCCTCAGGGACGGGTCAACTTTCAACAAGTATGTCGTATGCGCAGAGTGTGACTTCTTCCCAGAAGCTTTGCCGTCGACATTGACGTTCATCTCCTTCTTAATGTTCTCTTTGGATGCCATGAGTATGAATGAAGATGAAGGCTAAACCTCATGTCCATATATACAGTAAAGATCCGCCCCGCCGGCGCTTCATATCTCCATGAAAAAGCGGGTTGCATTTAAAGAGAAACTTAAAATGAGGAAGAAGAAAAGAAAAACATTTCGGAAAAGAGCGCCCCCATAAATAGGTTCATTGTGGGGAAGGTTGTGCCACATCATGCTGCACAATATGTCGAGTTGCGCCCAAAAGACAGCACAACTTTCTAAATGTCACGCAACACAAGTCGACAGCAACCAAACCCTAAAGAGGGAGGCACAAGTTATGTAGTGCGACCAACTCTAAAAAGAATGGGTGCACGATGTCAGAATCGGGCCAAACCCTAAAGAGGGTGGTCGATGATCGATTTTTTTGGTCGGACACTTACCTTCCATGGTCGGGTTGGTCGTCTCTCGGCATGACGAAGGCGTAGCTCGTGTAGAAGACTCGACCACAGTTTTGTCCTTCTCGGCAGCAGAGTGCTTGGGTGCCATTGATGCTAGTTGAAGTTCTCAAAGTTCAGGAAGAAGGAGAAGAAATAGGGTTCTCGAGAAATCCCAAACAATGGTGAACGATGAAAAATCCAAAGGGTACGACTATTTATAGCTTTACAAATAAAGCTGAATCGCGCAACTTGCGTTGAAGAATCGAACTAGTTGACTGGCACAATCTAGATACAATTATTCTAATTCAAAGTATTTTGAAACTTTAAAGTCTTTTTATGTTTCAAAAACTTTGAAGGGGGTATTGTAGAGGCAAAAATTTAGGTATGCTACTCATCCAGAAGTCATCTCATCAAAATGCATCATATCAATAAGTTGTGCCATAATAAGTTGCGCCAACATAGGTTACGTCACATCAGGTTGTGCCAACCTCTTGCACGAATGCCACATGGCTGCACGAATGCCACATGGCAGTCTCCTCGAAAAACTATAACAGCATCATCATTACCTGATAGCTGACAACATATATAT
This sequence comes from Iris pallida, assembly GCA_029216955.1. Classification (NCBI taxonomy): domain Eukaryota; kingdom Viridiplantae; phylum Streptophyta; class Magnoliopsida; order Asparagales; family Iridaceae; genus Iris; species Iris pallida. The sequence goes on along the minus strand of JANAVB010025196.1, from coordinate 31,638,872 downwards.
CAATAAAAATTAGATCGAATCCTGGACAACACAGCGCTCAAAAAGATTTTATGACAGCTAGCAATTTGTGTAATATATTAAGGTGCATAATATTGTACTTAGGCACAAGTTGCTATATTGTGCCCCTGCACAACCTGATGAAGCTTGTGCATTATGATCGAATTAATGAGCATGGTAACGTGTCGCGCATGTCACTAACTTCGTAGAACGTGTCCACTACATTGCTTACGACCATGCGTATCTTACTTAAATGATGCCATGCATCTACAGTAGTTGGTGCAACCGCTTGCGCAAGTTGCTACATTGAGCCCCCGCGCAACCTGATGAAGCTCGCATAATGTGATCAAATTGATGTCCAAAGCAGGGTGACGTAGCACACATGCCTAAATTCACAGAGTATATCCACTACATTGTCCATGATCATGTGCATCTCACTAAAATGATGCCACGCATCCACAGCAGTTGGTGCAACCATCGCGTAAGTGAACAGGGCCGCGCAACCTGAGGTGCGCGTAACCCAGAATTGCTGCTAGACAGTTATTTCAAGAACTCTATAAATAGAGTTTCATATCAGTCTCAAAGAATGACAAATGATCATAATCTTCTGACAAAGTGCTACTGCATCCTCTAGAGGCTCGTGTCTTCGATATCACATCGTCCAAGGGTTTAAGTAATCGTCTTCTGATCAGATTCCTATAGTTGTACTTCCCCAGAAATCAATTATACTTTTTGTACTCTTTCTTAGTTTATAGAAATCAAACTTTTGTTTTTGCCAACATCCTCGTGCATAGCATCTAACTAATAGTTATCACTACATGCTTATTCAATATTCTTAGGTTCCAACTGTGAAATAAGTGCAACACAATAAGCTATATATCTAGTATAGGAACGAGTACTTACGTCCTGGGTGATCTCACCTATTACCAGGTCCTTGAGATGTTCAGCCATAAACTTCATTCGTTTTGGCAGACTTTCAAGGTAGCTGGTTCTGTAGACGCCTTGCTTGGTGTACTAATGTTTTCATCATCATTTTAATTGATCGTCTGTTGGTTTAATTCGTCGAAGGTGACGCTCATTGATTCTTCGATGATCATTGACTTTTTGTTGAAGACTCGGTACCCTTTGCTTTTGGCTGCATAACCTAAAAAGATACCCTCATCGACGTTTTTGTCAAATTTACCCAAATTGTCTTTAGTATTAGTAATAAACCATTTACAACCAAAGATTTTAAAATAAGAAACTATGGGTGTTCTATCAAACTATAACTCATAGAGAGTCTTTATTAATTTAGGTCGAATTAGAACCCTATTGAGAACATAACAAGCTGTGTTGACAGGTTCTGTCCAGAAATATTTGGGTAGACTAAATTGATTCAATATTACTCCAACCATTTCAAATAGAGTTATGTTCTTACATTCCACAACTCCATTTTGTTGTGGAGTCCTAGCAAAGGAACTCATTCAAATATCCACATGTGTTACAAAATTGCTCAAACTATGCATTTTTGAATTCGTCGCCATGATCACTTCGAATACGAGTGATCATGAATCCTTTCTCATTTTAAAATTTCTTACAAAATGTGACGATTCAGGTAACACATAATTCTTGCGTGTGAGAAAATATAGAGAAATCATCTACTATTATAAATGTATATAACTTACCACCTAGGCTAGAAATTCTACTAGGCCTAAATAGATCCATATGCAGTAATTGTAGAAGTCTAGTGGTACTTACGACATTTTTGGACTTAAGAGTGGAATGACCGACATTCCATCTACCTGCTTCTTCGTGGATAATCTTGAAATTATATCCATATTTGCATATGGATCTATTTAGGCTAGAAATTCTACTAGGCCTAAATAGATCCATATGCAGTAATTGTAGAAGTCTGGCAAGACTCATACCAGTTTTTTCGTGGATAATCTTGAAATTATATCCATATTTGCATGACCGAGTATCATGTGCCATAGTTGAGTCTCATCGTTGTTGGCGAGTAAGCATCTACCTGCTTTGTTAGGATCTTCTAACAAATATAAAACATATATGTTGTCTTTCCTAATACTTTCAAAGATATTACTACTAGTTGAGCTATCAACTATAGTATATTTTTCCTTGACAAAGTTAATACCATAACCATGGTCAGCTAAATGGCTTATGCTGAGTAGGTTATGTTTTAACTCTGTTACTAGACAGACATCTTTAATCGCAGGGTAGGGAGCCTTACCAATGTTGCCGATACCTACTATATACCCTTTTAAATTGTTACCGAAGGAGACGTATCCTTCTTTCTTCTTCGACAGTGTTACGAATAGATAAGCTTCACCGGTCATGTGCCGTCAGCAACCACTGTCGAGGATCCACTTACTTCTAGCATTAGTAGGGTGTTCCATCTACATAGAAGTTTGTAGATAAAACTTTTGGTACCCACAAATCAACTAATCTTTTTACTCTACATGTAGGAGAGATATGACCAATGGTGCCACAATAGTAACATCTAGCATGTTGAGATTTAGGTGCAGTGTGTTATGCATGATTGTAGACCTTTGTATTCTAGTTGGATATTTGTAGTAGAATACATGTCGGTTAGTCTTCTTGGGAAAATGTTTGGCTATATTTGACCTGACAGTGTTGGGTTTGACCGTGTTCCGATGTTTCAGTAATTGACACGTGTTAGGGCATGAAGCAGCAACTTCAAGCTATTTTTTTAACATAAATTTGACCTTTTTGGGGGTATCATAAAGTGTGTTATAGTCAGCTATGAGTGTCTCATTTCTGACTAGTGCATAGTGATAACTCTTCTTCTCTTTGAGTAAATCTTCCTCAAGTTTAGAAATGGTCTTGTATTTTTCTTCGGATAAACGTGTAGTCTCGTATAGTTGTAGTTTGACAGAAGAAAGCTCACCAGTCTCACTAGGGTTTTCATTATTTCTAACCTCACAGCTAGTAAGTCGGTAAGTCTTCATGTTTTACCTTTGTACTCTTTGAGTACCTTCTTAGAGTTTTGGTAAAATTATCATATGTATACATTATTTCTAACCTCAGTTTTCTGTGGTCATCTAAGAGGTCACTAAAATCTTCACCTAACTGTTCAAATGTAAAATTATCATATGTATCAAATATGAGGTTTGTGTTTACCTGATCATACGCCATCAAGTATACATTTGCAGCATCGTCTGATTATTCATCTTCTGAATCGCTAGCTTCACTTTCATGCCAGATGCTTGTGTTGGCATATCTTCTGGAAGTAGATTTCTTCAAGTAACTCTTTTCATACATCTTGCCTTTCCTGGTTGATGATGATGTTGTCGAACAATCCTTCTTTATGTGTCCTTTCTTCTTGCAACCGTAGCAGATTGGATCTTCTTCATTGTTGCTATTGTATTCATTCGTTCTTCGGTTGAACCTCATGAACTTCTTGAACTTCTTCACTAGGAGATCTTGATCCTTAGTGTCGGAACTGTCATCAGAGTCTTCTTCGACAGTTCTCCATTGTTGAGCTTTGAAGGCGATTGATTTTTCCTTCGGTGTAACGTCTTCAAAGTCTTGAAGTTCGAGCTCGTGAATGAGTAGCTTTCCTATGAGTGTTTCAAGAGACATGGTAGTGAGGTCATTTCCTTCAACGATCGCCATAGATTTAGAAATCCAGTTCTTTGTGAGAGCTCGCAGAACCTTATGAATCTTATCATAGTTATTATATTCATTGCCTAGGAAGGACAAAGGATGTACAATATCTAGGAATCTTATGAACATTTGTGTAACAGATTCATTTGGCTTCATCTTGAACACCTTATATTCTTGAGTAAGTCTACTGATCTTGGACTCCTTGACTTGCGTCATGACTTCATGAGTAACTTCGAGATGTTTCCATACCTCAGTAGATATTGTGTATATATAGATACCCTATTGAATTCAGTCCTATATAAAGCACAAAATAAAGCATTAATAGCACGTGCGTCAAGACTGGCTTCTTTCTGTTCAGAATCAGTATACTTTTCATGTACTTTTTCAACCAAATTTTCATCAGTAAGAACACGTGGAGGCTTTTTATAGCCATCAAATACACTTGACCATAAGTCAAAATCTAGAGATTTCAAAAAGAAACTCATATGTGTTTTCCAGTAAGTGTAGTTGGTACCATCGAACAGTAGTGGTCTGTTTCTAGCTTGGGCTTTAGTTGTGAATTTCACAGCTGCCATATGTGATACAGTAATCTATGTAACAACAGTTATATATAAAGAAAATAATAACAATGTTACCTCACTTTACCTGTATAACTCGTTTTGATACCAATTGTAGGAACGAAATAACAACGATATACTCTAGAGGGGGTGAATAAAGTAGGCAGCAAAATATTAGCTATTAAAAAAATGTTAGCAGCAAGATCACAGAAATACATCACGGATATGAGTAAGTAAAAGTAAAGTGCAAAGAACGAACTCAAACACGGCGATGTATACTGGTCTCCCTCTTGTGATGACTAATCCAATCGAGAGAACTCTAGCTCCCAGTTGAAATCTACTATAGAAAAACTGTAAGTTTTTATACAAAGTTCTTGCAACTTCTACAAATGCGAGCTTTGATCTGAAGCCCTCGAGCAACTTCAATTTTGAAGTGTCTTACTTCTATCAAGCCTCTTGATTACAATCACTTTGAACTTCTAGAATGTACTACATTAGCAAATCGACTAGAAGATTGTAACTAGCTTGGGATTTGAAATTGAAAGCTTAGTAGGACTTTGGAAGATCGTAGTAAGCTTAGAAAGAAGAGATAAGAAAGTGAACTAATGTATTAAAATTGTAGAATTTCTTCTCTATTTATTTGATTTCCAAAGGAAGAATTTGGGCATAATTTGGACAAAATTCTATGAGAGAATCTCGACATATAGCCGTTGCATCCGTAACTGCGGAAAGACTGAGTTTAAAAACACAACGTTCCACTAGCCGAATTCGGGATAAATTCGTGGTAAATTCTGCTAGGCCAGAATAGGTTTGATTTGGGTTGACTACTCAGGTTTTGGGCTTTTGAAAGGTCTAGCTGTTTGGAGGTAGTTTGGACTTTGTGAGTGGGCTTGTTTTTAAAATGAAAGGGTATTTTAAAAACATTTCTAAGGTAGCCTATTTGTCAGTATGACACAGTTTACAATGTATTTCTAGACTCAATAAAATTTGAAAATACATTGATAATAGAAATACAGACGCGATGACAAATACAGCTCCAAGTTTCAAAGTCTTGAACAGTAGCCGACACAATCCGTAGCAGTTCATCCAAGTAGCCCTTATATCGAGACATGATTAGATCAATTATTAAAAATCTGGTTCAACCATGACCAATGGGCCAACACCTTAGGTACGAGATTTATATAGCAAGAGCTTCGTATAAGAAACTGAATGGATGTGGCATGGTGCCACGATATTAGTCAGAGTAGTTTGGGACCAATGGGTTGACTATTGAAATAATATTGAATCGCGAGAATGAACTCAAGTATAAGTAGATAATGAAATTACTTTATTTCAGTTTTTGAATTATGCTTAGATTTATAGTTTAATTGTTTCATGTATTTACATGGTCGTGGACAACTTGTGCACAAGATTTGGCTTTCTTCAAAATCATTTTCAGTCACAGGAAACGAATCGACTTAGGAGAAAATTATGTGGAATGTGATTCACGTATGAGGTATTATGGGACCTTTAGTGGGCAAGCTATCAGAACTGGAAAGACGCACCGCAATAGCACATAATAGTCCTTTATGGTGCCGGATTCACCAATGATCATATGTAGACAGGTTGCATGCTAATGTATGTCGTCTACATGGGAGTAAGTATTCGTCTATGTTTTATGCAGGAAAGGTCAATTCGGATGTGATAAAAAGTTAGATGTTGAAGATATAAAATTTGTTTCCTGCTTTCACTCTACTTAACGGTTTTTTATGTGATATATGTTTCATGCTTTACTTTACTCTGTTAATTATGAACTGTCAATCAATCCTAGTTATTGATAGCAAATCACTTATTTACATGCTCTCTTAATAAGCATAGTTGGTTTAGGCGAGTAGTTTAGTCCGGCTCATAAGTGTACTCCCCAATATGCTGACCCACATCCCCCACAGGTGTCAGGCTTATCACGGATGCAAAAAAAACTAATTGAGGTTTTTGAAGACACGACTCAAGCTCGTTCTATTTTGAAATATTTTGAAGTTATTTCTTTCGAAGGCATTTTGGTACCAATGTATATAAAAGAGCATGACGTATTGAACGACAAGTATTATTTCATGGCAGCTTGTCAGACTCTTTGTTATTTTATGAATTTAAAGTCGAGAATACTTTTTTTGAAATCAGGATCATGTACTCTGTTTTATAATTATCAATGAAAAGCTATTTATTTCAATATTGTATTTTAACTTTCTACTACTATATTATTTAACTTGATATTCCATTATGAATTATCACGTGTGCACGTTTTTGTCTTGTATAAGTACAATTTAGACTTGTACGATATCACGCCAGGTAGCGGCTTAGCGATTCGGCAGAATCGAGGTATGACATTATAGTATCATAACATGGCTCACTTCCTCAAATTTCAAAAATTATTTTTTGTGATAATGCTTTTTGATTTGGAAGTTTTGATTTGATTTTTTGGTTGAATGTTTTTTGTTATCCGATGAATGAAATAATAGTTCCATACAGTAAGCCCTTAAATCTTTTATGAGTACTAATGATTTTTTTTCTATTTTATAGTAAAATGATGAAAATGAACAATTTTAGCACTCCGAACAGTTCAAGTAGCTCTAAGGCAGTAGTTCTAAACATCCAATGGAAAGAATATTGCACATGTTGGAGGCACAATAAAACTGGTTGTAGCCCAGCGACGGTAGACTAATGCTCGGTAACAACAGCTTCAAGCATAGATTCAAGCTCAGTTTGATGTGTAATAGAAGCGAATGAACACCCTGACTTAGATAGTTACTTTCTTGGTGGTTAAGAATAATATAATTACAGTCGCGGTACGACAATAAATTATGATAGAAGAAGAAGCCCAGCCTACGATGAAGAAGTCTTCTTTCAAATCCAGCAAATTCAAGAAGATAGGTCCTCCATAATTCAACAATAGAGCCGAACTCGATAAAGTGATGTATAGGATAGCTACAATAGAAGGCTTGTTTGACCTTATCGGTATCAAAGGGTCTAAGAAGGTAGATGTAAGCATGAAAAAGAATAAAGAAAGGTCCATGCGGCCAAGGATCCCCATGCGGCTCAGAGAGCCCATGCGGCTCAGGGGTCCATGCGGCTCAGGGGTCCATGCGGCTCACGCGTCTATGCGGCTCGGATAGACCCAGAGCCACGTGGCCTTCAAACAACTTCTCCCTTCATCTTTGGCTGTATTTAATGCCCTGATGGCTGACAGTTCTGACAAATGACCGCTCTGATATAAAGGCGCAATAATGACTGACATAATGGCACGTTCCTAGGGAAGAAGAGCAGATCTGTTCACAGCTGCCAGAATCCACCGAGTCCCAAGGCATGCGGCTACTGTATTTATGCGGCCGCCCACTTTATGCGGCCGCCCACTTCATGCGGCTACCCATCTTCATGCGGCTGCACCCCTTCATGCGGCCGCCCATCTCCATACGGCTGCATCCTTTATGCGGCTGCCCATCAGCATGCGGCTGCCTATCCCTATGCGGCTGCCCACCTTCATGCAACGGCCCACCTTTATGCGGCTGTTCATCCCCATTCGGCTGTCCATCTTTATGCGGCCGTTCATTCTCATGTGGCCCACTCATGGCCCAAGGGAGATACATGGCACTTTTTACGACGATTGAGACACGTGGCAGTCTTATCTTCCTGGAAGTATGGGTGCTAGCAAATCCTAACAAAATCAGATTTGTTGCAATCACCATAATTGCCCAGATCAAGGCAAATCGAGCAAATTGGACACGTGGCAAGCCATCACAAGTCGCGAATATTCATGGCAATCAACATTAATTGCCCATAGAGATTTGATGCAATCTACATTAATTACCTAAATTTGCTACAATCAGAATGAAGGGCCAAGATTAATTGGTCCTTAACCGCCGACATATCAAGGAGGAAATAATTGCAAATCCTAATGATTGCATCCCACTCCTATAAATAACAAGGTGCCATTCCCTTGCGAAAAGGGACCGACCTCTTTTTTTTAGAAGGGCAGAGCACCAGAACACTTGGAGAGAAAAAGGAGAGAGAGCAAAGAGAGCATTTCTTCAATGCCAAGCAGATCTTTCCCGGAGCCGAGGCTGCATTCGATCGTCCAAGGAGTAAGGCAGAGCTGCCGTCGCTTTCCCGAGCCTCTATCGTCACCCCCCAGAATCTAAAATAAACAATTGTACTTAGATTGATGTATCTAGGTTTTCGTCCCAAGGCTTTCTTTGTACAAGCGAGTTTGTTTTGTGAAGTAAAAGTCCAGTCCTCCGATAATTGTTCTGTCCTTTTATATTTCATGGCAAACACGATGGCGACTCTGCAGGGGACAAACTTCTCCACGGCTGAGGAGTTGGTGACGCAATCGAATGCAGCCAAACTCGGCTCCACGCAACAAAAGAGGGTCGTCCGCTTCGACCAACAGGCGTTTGAAGAAATGCTCTCCGACGGGAGCGCTAGCCCGGTCCAGAAGCAAACCCGCACAAAGAAGGCACGCAGGGAGTGGAGGCCAAAATCATTTGCTCTTCTCCAAGCCCTGGACGGAGTACTCTCTGCTACCCAAGACGGCGAAGGCGATTCTCATTCTGCCCCACTTCAAGCCATAGAGGACTCTGCTGTCCCCAAGTTCGGCAGAGGAAAGCACTACGATGCTGGACTTACAGGGACAAAGAGTGATTCTATGTGCTCCAGGAAGAAGCCAAACACTCATGCGGCCAAGACTGCCAGCTGCATGCATGATACTCACGTGGCCGAAACTGCCAGCCGTATGAAGAATATCCATACGGCCAGAACTCCCAGCTGCATGAAGAAAACCCATGCGGCTGAGACTTCCAGCAGCATGAAGAAAGCCTATGCGGCCACAACTGCCTGCCGCATGAAGACTGTTGACTCCAGCCACATACTGCCTGCTCCACGTAGCTCAGGCTCAGTCTTCGATCGTCTCTCCTATGGTCCCGATCTCTCATGTACCCAAGAGAATATGTCAGACTCTCCGTAGCATCACTTTGACTCTTCCTACTATGCGCCTTCATGCGCTAGAGTGAAGAAGTCAAGGGCAGCGCGAGCTTGGCAAGCTCAGTCGGCTGTCCTAACCTCTGACCATTTGAGCGCTCCACATACCATTATGCGGGCCTCTGATGGAAAGTTGTACAGAACCACTCGAGTCCCGCCCCCGACGGCAAATGGATAGAGCAGTTCCCAAAAGTCTCCAAAAACCAAGGGAGCAAACATGGTCGTTCCAGACCCATCAGACTTGCGTGAGGTTATCCTCCACAAGCGCAAAGAAAGGAAAGAGGTCTCGGTGTGCAAAGAGTCTTCCCACGGACGTCACTGCACCCAAATCATTGTCAACTGCTGTTGCAACAATGCAACAGTACAAGAAGACCGACGGTCTGTCTTCCAAAGACTGCAACGACCAAGCTCAGAGGACGAGGCGCCTCATGTTGTCTCTTGCAATTCTACTCAAAAAATCCCCGCTGATGGGAGAGGAAAAAAGATAAAAGTTTCCAGCCCGAAGATTTCAACCACTGTGACTAAAAAACTGTCATCTAAACGGTTGTCCTCCACCGGAGTTTTCCAAGGAACCCGTTCGAAAACAAAATCTGCTACAGTGGGTGATTCATCATCCACACCACTGGGGGTCGCTGGAACTAGGGGTAACACTCCCCCGAACATCCACAATAATCCGATGTTCCAAGGAGACGAGCCCGGGGAAACAACTCTCCCATCAGATACAACAGGTGCCGACGTCCCCGAGGATGTCCAAGACTCTCAAGATAAAGCAAACTCTGAAGCTGGGGGTACTATTCCTTCTGAGTCCGAACCAGAGAAGAACATTCCCACATACCCCGATGACTTTTCGATACAGGGGTATGACTCGGAGGACACATCCTCCACCGTTCCTTCCATCTCTCCTCATGTAAGGACGGTATTCATGACGGACAGCAATCAAGGTGGTTCCAGTGATCGCCAATGCATCGACACTCTTGAGGCCATACTGCATGCCTTGGTCAAATCTGTAGACGAGATCAAAGCGGCTCTTCCAACTCTACAAGGAGGGACACCTGGCCAAACAAGCGCAGGTCCCGCAGTCAATGCGGACTCGAACTCAGCGGCACCGAACCCGGGCAATAATCCTCCTGAAATGACGGCTCCTATCGTTGCAGATGATGTTAGGGAAGCAAGAAGAGAGGTCCAGGAGCTCCGAGCCATGTTTTACGCCCGAGAAAACTCTCAAGACCTCAGAATACGTCAACCATACCCTGTTGCATGGAGGGATGTCTCCTTCCCACCAAGATATAAGCCGTTCAATATTAATCCCTATGATGGCAAGACCTCAGCGAGTCGGTACATCACTTACTTCAAGGTCACCACCGACCATCTGCCCTATGACGACGCCATCCTCACACGATTATTTATTGGGGCATTGGAAGGGGTCGCCTTCGACTGGTACCGCAACCTGCCAGACAACTGCATCCACTCCTTCACCAGCTTCAAGCGCATGTTCTTGGAAAGATTCTACGAAGTAGGACAGGACATTACAATATCCACCCTTATGGACGTCATCCAAGGGGAGAAGGAGCTGACAAGGAACTATATTGATCGGTTTCGCCAAACCGCAATGAAATTGCCATATGGTAATCCAGATTCCTCCTTGATTGAAATTTGCCAAAAGAGATTGCTCCCAACAATCAGTCTCTGGATGGGCGAAAGTCAATTTAAGGATTGGAAGACGTTTATCATCAGTGCCACTAGCGTCGAAGAACAGTTGAAGAAGGCTCGCCAATTGGGATTGCACATCTCGGAGGAAGAGAACAAGGCAAGCGTCCTAATACCAATAACGACAATGGGGGTAGCCCCTCCAATAATCGGGACAACAGGGGCAAGCAGGCTTTGGTGGCCGACACAGTCCAGAAACTTGAGTCAAGACTGGCAGACAAATAATGGCCGCAAATGACCTACTCCTTCGAAGACAGCCACGTCAGGCCCATCTTGGACATGCTCATACAAAGAGACAGAATTCAGCTCCCTCCACCAAGACGAGAACCTCGACCGACAGAAATGGAAAGCCCAAAGTACTGCCATTTCCACCGCTACGTCCACCATGCTACACACGACTGCTACCAACTGAAACGATACATCTAAAATCTCGTCGATTCGAACGCTCTGGCCATCGATTTCGAGGAGATAACCGTGGCAGCCAACATGGTATTCGTACAGTTCGGCAGCTTCCCTCCAACGGAGACTCAAGACGGCATGGTACCCGTCCCTCTGGCGACGATGGAGATTGCTAATCTTCTACCTCCTCGGGATCAGGCTGCTGGTCTAGTGCCCCTTATCATATCACGAGGAGAGATCATGTGGGTCCATCCGAACCTGGTATTTGAGGTGACTCAGTCCACACCACCTTCCATTCGAAAGAAGAAGAGTGGAAAAGTCAAATCTTGCCACACAATCACGACAGATATCGAAGAAGTCACAGCTGTCGTCACCCGATCTGGGGCACAATCCCAACCTGTGGCTGATAACTCGGCTGAAGATCATCATCCAGCTACTGCTGACACTCTGGGACCGTCTCAGCCTCTTACGATCGACAAGCCTAGGCCGAAGGAGATTCGCTTCGACAAATCCCTCCGAAAAGATGCATCCCAGGGGCTGGAGAGGCCCTACAACTTTGACATCTTGGCGCAATTGGCCAACACACCGGCCAAATTGTCGTTATACGAGCTCCTGAGACTCTCAAAGGATGTTCGCACAGCTTTGAGCGATGCACTCCAGAACGCCGACGCCTATCTGGCTCAGGTCAACCTCACAGGAGAGAGCCCGCCTACAAATCTCCAAGATAGCGCTTGCACATGAGCGATGCCCAACATTGTATTCACTCCACAAGATATCCTCATCAAAACTAATCTGTACGATCGTCCGTTATACTACACCGGATATATCGGGAACGTAAAGGTGGACCGGATGCACATTGATCCTGGCTCTTCCTTAAGTATCTTTCCGAAGGGTCTGCTACATCATCTCCGTATTCCTATGCATCGCCTGACATCAATAAGCACAACCATCAGCGGTTTCAATTCGGGCAGGAGCTACCCAATTGGGAAGATTCGCTTGAAGTACCAAATTGGCGATCTCCAGTCGAAAGTCACCTGTTACGTCATAGATACGGATACTTCTTACAATATCCTCTTTGGGCACCCTTGGATATATGACTATATGATCGTGCCTTCCACACTGCACCAGTGCTTCAAGTATGTCGACAAACACGGCTTCATAAGGACAGAATTTGCCGACATCGATCCCTTCAAAGGGGTCGAATCCTACTACTCGAATTCCTGCCTATACGAGAAGTCGAAGAGGCACCTGGATGAAGATGTACAAGCTCGAACTGAAGAACCTCTGATAATCCACCTCCAAGCTCACAAACCTGGCAAATCTGCACCCCTTACGGCTGCTCTGCGTAAGGACGCAATCAGCCTCTCGGCACAAGAAGGGCAAATGATAATCTGGCTGCCAAGGTCCGGCCAAGCACCGAGAACCACGACGGAGCCACTGACGATCAGACTACCAAGAGTTGGTCATCCACAAGCAGAGAAGCTCAATCCCTCTGACAAGCCAATGACGATATGTCTTTCCAAGAAGAATCGTCACCCTGGTGCAAAGTCTGGGGCTTCTAGCGAGCCAACAACTTCCAGCCCAGCATCGAGTACCAAATTGGGGGTCGCTAGTTTTCCAACGACTCTATGTTCGACCCCACCAACAGAACCCCTGATGATCATGCTTCCCAAATTATCCTTTCAGTCTTCATTTATATAGGGGGTGGCGGAAGAAGAACCGGAACTGGCCAAGTATGTGGCTGTCCACACTGATGTTCCCTCCACAGATAATGTAATCCAGCTAGAAAAGATACCTTACTTCATCAATAAAGGGCTATCTTTGAACTACCTCGAGCTTAATAAGCTTTGTACAATGTATGCTATGGAACACGGTATAGGCACTCACCTACACACACAGGTGACAAATGTTTACACCGTAAACCAGCTTACTCCAGTAGAAAACGCTTACCGTATAATCGAGGGAGGAGACCATCCAATCATCTTCGGCCGGAAGGACGACCCACAGCCCTTCACCATAGAAAAGGTCAATCTCGAATCAGATGATGGGAGACTGCCTCTTTATCTGTATAGCCCCCAATCCAAATATCTCATGCAAAAATAGGGGTATGATCTAGAGACTACGCCAGGCTTGAACTACGGCACTGGTCGACGATTACCTTTGAAGCCGCCAGTCCCAGCTGGCAAACTACGTGACTACTACAGCAAGACTCGGTGTGGATTGGGGTACGTTACGCCCGCAAGGACCCCTGAAAGTTCAGATGAGGAATGTGACTGGCATTCACATTCAACCAGGTCACCAACTTCTGATTCGGATACCAGCATCGGAGACGTATTCAGACAAGTCCTGTCAGTCAATATGGCATTCGCCGACGCTTACGAAGAAGATAAAGACATTCCTAAAATCCTCGAGTTAGAGCCGTGGGCCCAACAGCTGGATGCACAATGGGAAAAGCGGTTCGAACAGAGAGAACCTCCTACTGATGATGAGGTTATACAGTTCGACTTCGGCAGCAAATCTTCTCCAAAACCAATCTTCGTCAGTAAAAGCCTAACAGATGAAGAGCGAGAATCGATGCTGGAACTTGTCAAAGAATATATTGATGTGTTCGCCTAGAGCTACGAAGACATGCCAGGACTAAACCCCGAAGTTGCCCTTCACAAGCTCAACATTCGGCCAGATGTAAAGCCGGTCAAACAACAACAGCGACGCTTTCGCCCGGGCATCATGGATGCGATCGAAGCCGAAGTCACAAAATGATAGCCAGCGGCTTCATTCGTAAAGAACAACATCCAGACTGGATCGCCAACATAGTATCGGACCTCAAGAAGAATGGAAAGATTCGAATCTGCATCGACTTCCGCAATCTGAACGAGGTATGTCCCAAAGATGAATTCCCCATCCCTATCGCAGACATCATGATTGACAACACATGCGGCTTCGAACGCATGTCATTCGTGGATGGTTTCTCAGGATACAACCAAATTAAGATATCTCCTGACGACGAAAAGCATACATTATTCCGAACACCAATCGGGACATACTGCTTCACGGTCATGCCGTTCGGTTTAAAGAATGCTGGCACCACATATCAAAGAGCCATGAGTATCACCTTCAGAGACCACTTGTGTAAGACTATGGAGTGCTATGTTGATGACATCGCTATCAAGAGTCGCTATAAGGGAGACCATCGGCAGGATCTGAGGACGGTATTCGACCTGATGCGAGCACACAACCTGAAGATGAATCCTACAAAATCCTTTTTGGGCGTATCCAGCAGAAAATTTTTGGGTTTTATTATTACAGCCCAGGGAATTCATGTAGACCCAGAGAAGACGAAGGCAATTATGGAGATGGGTCCCCCGAGAAATCTCCGCGAACTCAGAGGCCTTCAAGGGAGGCTAGCCTACATCAGGAGGTTCATTTCTAACCTCTCCGGGCGATGTCGGCTATTTACCCATCTCATAAAGAAAGACATCTCGTTCATATGGGATGAAGAATGCCAACGTGCCCTCGACAGCATCAAAAAATATTTGTTAAACCCTCCAGTCCTGGTGGCCCCGGTCGCCGGAAAAACATTTTTGCTATACGTACGAGCAATGGAGCATTCCCTCGGCGCTCTGCTGGCACAAAACAACGACACGGGCCATGAACAAGCTATATATTACCTCAGTCGGATGATGATTGGGCCAGAGAACCGATACACCGCTGTGGAGAAGGAATGCCTCGCCCTGGTGTTCGTCATTCAAAAGACGCGACACTATGTCACAGGATAAACCATACATGTGATCTCACGAGTCAACCCTCTCAGGGTCCTCATGACTAAACCAGGGGCACTCATCTTCCGCCTCGCCACATGGGCAATATTGCTGTCTCCTTATCATATGATCTTCATCCAGCAAAAGGTTGTTAAAGGTCAACTCTGGCAGACTTTTTAGCAGCCCACCCAGGCTCGGAGTCGTCCAGAATATATGAAAGAATCCCAGATGAGGTCGCCGACTCTCATGCAACCTCTCATGATAATATATGGTGAATGTTCTTCGACGGCGCCTCCAGGACCGGACCTAAGGGCAACATCGTCATCGGAGTCGGGGTGGTGCTGGTTTCTCCTTTCGGGTTGGTGATCAATCGCGCTTACTCTCTCACGGAACCCTGCTCTAACAATGTGGCCGAGTACAACACTTTGGTCATTGGTCTCCAACTTGCAAGAGAGCTGGGGGTATAATATCTTGAAGCATACGGCAATTCACAATCGTCAATCAGATTCGAGGTTCATACGAAGTCCGCCATGAAGACATGATCCCCTATCACCAAATATCGATCAACATTATTTCGTCATTTGAGGGATTCTTCGTCGAACACGTTCCCAGACTCCAAAATATCGAAGTCGATGCCTTAGCTGGCCTTGCCGCTTCCCTAGCAGTGTCAAATCATACTCACCATTCGGTTGACGTGATAGGCGACGAACTGGTCTGCCCCAAGAACAACGTTCAATACGTGGCGAGTTATTCCGCTTAGACGATCGACGAAGCGCCAGACTAGAGACAACTATTCATAGACTTCGTAGTCTACGATATCCTACCCAAGAACCCAAAGGAAGCTACTTCCATCAGAAGGCGTTCTCTCAGATTCTTCTACGATACAGAGACGAAAATGCTATATCGCCGATCCTACGATAGATTGCTGCTTCGATGCCTGTCAAACACAGAAGCCAAAGAAGCCATACATGAAGCTCATGACGGTGTCTGTAGGGCCCATCAGCCTAGCCCTAAATTGCAAGAGCGTCTTTGCCGAATGGGCTACTACTGGCCCACGATGGTAGCAGATGCGATAGACTATGCAAGAAAGTGCAAAGCCTGTCAAGTCCACGCGGACTTCATCTACCAGCCATCCGAGTTTCTACATCCAACAGTGGTATCCTGGCCATTTGAAGCATGGGGAATGGATATCATCGGTCCGATTACTCCACCTTCTTCTCGAGGACATCGTTTCATACTCGCCATTACAGATTATTTCTCCAAATGGGTGGAAGCTGTTCCGCTCACAGAAGTAAAGACTTCAAACGTGATCAGCTTCCTCAAGCATCACGTCATCTATCGCTTTAGACTGCCCCGAAGGATCATCCACGATAATGGTCCGCAGTTTCTAAGCCATGCCTTCTATCGGTTCTGCGACAAGCATCGCATCCAGAATGTTGTTTCAACACCATACAATCCGGCAGCGAATGGGTTGGCAGAAGCATTCAACAAAATAATCATTAAACTTCTCAAGAAGTTCGTGTCTTCCAACAAATGCGACTGAAACGAGAAGCTTGGTGAATGCTTATGGGCGTACCGTACTACAGTCCGAACAGCGACTGGGAACACGCTATTTTCCCTGGTGTACGGAAGTGAGGCAGTCCTCCCATTGGAGACTCAAATACCCTCACTCCGCGTCGCCCTTACTTACCAATTGAAGACAGACGATAACTACCGTCGCCGGCTACAAGAGTTGGAGGCCTTAGATGAAAAGTGCCTCTTGGCTCAGCAACGAATCGAGCTATACCAAGCACGCATCTCCGGAGCCTTCAACAAGAAGGTTAAAATCAGAACATTCCAAGTGGGCGATCTCGTTCTGGCAGTTCGGATGCCGATGGTTATGACTCACAAGACCGCAGGCAAGTTCCAGCCAAAATGGGAAGGTCCGTTTATCATTGAGGCAGTATTCTCCAACGGTGCTTACCGCCTCGCAAAACAAAACGGAGGCTTGCTCATGTTGCCCGTCAAAGGCAAGTTCCTGAAGAAATATTATGTCTAAACGACATTTTCTAGATTATCGAGTCATGTACCCGCTGGTACCGCTGAACTCATAGTCACAAAAATTCTAGATTATCGAGTCATGTACCCGCTGGTACCGCTGAACTCATAGTCACAAAAAATTCTAGATTATCGAGTCATGTACCCACGGGTACCGCTGAACTCATATTCCAAATATCCCAGATTATCGAGTTATGTATCCTCCGGTACCGCTGAACTCACATTCTCTAAATATCCCAGATTATCGAGTTATGTACCCTCCGGTACCGCTGAACTCACATTCTCCAAATCCCAGATTATTGAGTTATGTACCCTCTGGTACCTCTGAACTTACACTTTGATTCCAAAATTCCTGGATTGTCGAGTTATGTACCCGCTAGTACCCCTGAACTTACATCTCGGTCACTCTCTTAGGGAGAAAGTCATGTATAACCATACCTCTGAACTTTCTTTCTGAAAGAGCTCCTTCCTCATGATCCGCTACCCGCACTCCCAGTGCACAAAAAGGGTAACAGATCCACAAATTTCCAAAACGACCATGTCGATGTTACCTCTGAGTCGTCTCAATTCTGCCAAAAACAAATCACCCCTCTACATAGAATTTCCATGTCCTCATTACCTCTAAGTCGTTCTATGTACCCCCTTCATTAAGCCCACTCCTGCCATGTCCTCATTACCTCTGAGTAGAAAGGCTCCGTCAAAGAAACCCTCATGCTTGCCATGTCCTCATTACCTCTGAGTAAGTATGTTGGTTCCTTTTTCAACTTATTGTCCGTATCCAAAATCAGGGTACGTTAGGGACAATAGGTCCACACAAAATGTCCCACTAAGATAACTATTACAAAGCAAAAGAGTGAAGCAAATATATTCCATTCATTCAGAAATCGGTTACATCCACACGACTACAAGCAAGTCAAAGAAGTTCTTCATGCAGACAAGAAGGAAAGAAAAACAAGATGCAAACTACGGCTAAAAATTAAAGATAAAAGACAGACATCTACGAGAGCCCCTGAATCGTAGTTGCGGGGGCGCATATACCACTCCCTCAACCACCTTACATATGAGGGATGTAATTGAGAGAGATCCTCATCCAGAGCAGGAGAGTCAGAATTCCCAACACTGCCACCCCCGGACTGCAGCTCCTCTTTTTTAGCAGTTGGAAGGCTGACTTCCCCTTCAGGCGTCGGCTCTTCTGTCAGTATCACCTCCTCTTTAACTGGTGATAACTCTTGTTTGATGAAAGAAGGCAGTGGCTCTTCCTTCACAATGATTCCGGCCTCCGATGGAGATACTACAAGAACCAAGAACAAAAGAAATAAATAGTCATAAGACATTCAAAAGAGTCCATGCGGCTCTGTTTGATGGGTCATTATGCATACGGTCTACTAGGAAACTCCCATGCAGCTTGGACAGGGTGTATGCCCCCATGCGGCTCGGTCAAGGGATATGCATTTGGCCCATACAGTTTGAGAATACTTTGACGAAGATGAGAGAGACACATTAAAGACTTGTGCCTAAAATATGCAACAGAGTCGTCCTTGTTAGGGTTTTCGAAGTACTCAATCTTCTACATAGTCCTTACCCTCGATGATAGCGTGAACGTCAAAACGAACGGGGGGCACGACAGTCGACAAGGAAGCCGCTTTCTTGCCCTTCGCAGCAGCAGAGGCAGCCTTGGAAGACTTGGGAGCCATTATCGCCCAACGGTCGGAGAAGGAAGACAAAGAAAGAAAATCAGGGCAGTAATAGTTGAAGACGAGCGAGAAAGTAAAGAAGTCTCTCCAACCGAACACATTCCTATTTATAGGCAAAAGGAGGATGCTTCGATCCGCGTGCAGCATGAAAACCGACTCTTCAATTATCGAGAACAAACCGACTAATTAAAGGACAAACTCTTGGGATCCTGCCCCAAAAAGCGGCCTTGAAACTGACAAAAAATCAAAGGCAATTGATGCAAAAGATTTGCCCACGTGACAGGATGACGTTCCAAGGAGCCTATGCGGCCAGACAGTCCATGCGGTTGGTTGGCCAATGCGGCTCAGATGGCCATGCGGCTGAGGAGGCCATGCGGCTGGGACGTCCATTCGGTCAGAACATCCTGTGCGGCCAGAGGAATTTATACATAGCCATGCTTCTTATTCAAAGTATTTCAATTTTGTAAATTAAAAACTTTGAAGGGGATCTTGTAGAAGCATGGAAAAGAATAAAGAAAGGTCCATGCGGCCAAGGATCCCCATGCGGCTCAGAGAGCCCATACGGCTCAGGGGTCCATACGGCTCACGTGTCTATGCGGCTCGAATAGACCCAGAGCCACGTGGCCTTCAAACAGCTTCCCCCTTCATCTTTGGCTGCATTTAATGCTCTGACGGCTGACAGTTCTGACAAATGACCGCTCTTACATAAAGGCGCTAAAATGACTGACATAATGGCACGTTCCTAGGAAAGAAGAGCAGATCTTTTCACAGCTGCCAGAATCCACCGAGTCCCAAGGCATGCAGCTGCTGTATTTATGCGGCAGCCCACTTTATGCGGTCGTCCACTTCATGCGGCTATCCATCTTCATGCGGCTGCACCCCTTCATGCGGCCGCCCATCTCCATACGGCTGTATCCTTTATGCGGCTGTCCATCAGCATACTGCTGCCTATCCCTATGCGGCTACCCACCTTCATGCGGCTGCCCACCTTCATGCGGCTGTTAATCACCATGCGGCTGCTCATCTTCATGTGGCCGTTTATTCTTATGCGGCCCACTCATGGCCCAAGGAAGACACGTGGCACTTTTCACGATGATTGAGACACGTGGTAGTCTTATCTTCCTGGAAGTATGGGTGCTAGCAAATCCCAAAAAAATCAGATTTGTTGCAATCACCATAATTTCCCAGATCAAGGCAAATCGAACAAATTGGACAGATGGCAAGCCATTACAAGTCGCGAATATTTATGGCAATCAACATTAATTGCCCACAGAGATTTGATGCAATCGACATTAATTACCTAGATTTGCTACAATCAGAATGAAGGGCCCAGATTAATTGGTCCTTAACCGCCGATATATCAAGAAGGAAATTATTGCAAACCCTAATGATTGCATCCCACTCCTATAAATAGCAAGGTGCCATTCCCTTGCGAAAAGGGACCGACCTCTTTTTTTTAGAAGGGCAGAGCACCAGAACACTTGGAGAGAAAAAGGAGAGAGCAAAGAGAGCATTTCTTCAATGCCAAGCAGATCTTCCCCGGAGCCGAGGCTGCATCCGATCGTCCAAGGAGTAAGGCAGAGTTGTCGTCGCTTTCCCGAGCCTCTATCGTCACCCCCAGAATCTAAAATAAACAATTGTACTTAGATTGCTGTACCTAGGTTTTCGTCCCTAGGCTTTCTTTGTACAAGCGAGTTTGTATTGTGAAGTAAAAGTCCAGTCCTCCGATAATTGTTCTGCTCTTTATATTTCATGGCAAACAGTAGCGTGCATATTGGTGCAGCAACGTTTAAGGAGACATAATTGGTGGGAAGATAAAAAAAATGATATGTGATGCCAATCAGAATACAAGAGTTACTTGGAAGATGTTTAACCAAGCCTTTCTCGAATAATAAATTCCTTGAGCGGTTTGTCACCAAAAGGAGGACGAATTCAGTGTACTCAAACAAGAAAATTTGTCAATTAGCGACTATGATGTTGCATTGGCAAAGCTTGTATTTTGTCGACTTATTTCTACCAGACACGGAGGCTTGTTGCCAAAGATTCCATCATGTCCTAAATAATAATCTGTGTTAGGATGTGGTGAATCAGAGTTACCTGACATATTTGGAATCTTATGAAGTCGCTCTTGATGCGAGATTATTTGGCTAAAGTACGAAGAGGACATGGCAGAATAACCACATCAACTTCAACAGACGACCTCATGAATGATCCAGAGTACCTAAGCGTCAGAACACAACTGAGAACAGAATGCCCAATCCATGGGTGCACTGCTTTTAATATGCATTTGTAGACACAAGGAATGGAGTGTCGAGGAGGTGGTTTCAAGTACGGTCGCATAGGCCACAAGACGAATGAATGTCAAGCTAGAAGAGTGAATCATAACCTTACAAGGAATTTATAGATCCAGAACTATGGAAAGCCATCATAAGCTCCGCATATGGCATTGATAAACCATCAGAACCAAGTGTCCAATGTGTTAGGAAGAGTCTATGCTTTAACTCAAGAGGAGGCTCTCGCTTCCAACACGCTTGTGACAAGTATTTTGTTATAGAAGAAAATTCAAGAACACTTTTGTTTGATTCCGGTGCAACTTATAATTTTATATTCGCTGATTTTACTGAAGAAAATAGACTAGGTATAACCTTGTTAGATTTAAACCTTAGTATTAGCACCCCATCTGAAGTAGAGATTATAACAAATTTAATCTGTATTGCCTGGCTATGTTTGCAGTGGAGATAGAAAATTGTCTTTTTATGTGATATTATGTAATATTAAGGAGTATGACATTATTTTGCATATGGATTGGCTCGGTGCTTGCTTTACAATGATTGATTATGTGGGAAGGAGAGTAGTATTTTGCCCACCTAAGAAAATCGAATTATTCTAATCATGTGGCTCGGCATCCAACAGGCAATGGTGATATCAACAGTGACAGCTAGACGAATATTACATTCTGGCTATGAAGGGTACTTGACTTTTTTTAGAGTCTTAGAGACATTAGAAAGGATGGTAAGACATACTGCAGAGTGAAGTAATGACAGAATTCCTGAACGTATTTTCAGACGAATTACCTGGCATGCGTCCCGACCGAGAGATAGAGTTCACTATCGAACATTTTTAGACACCCGACTGATTTCTAAAGCTCCATAAAGAATGACACTTGCAGAACTAAAAGAACTCAAGATACAGCTACAAGAATTATTAGACTGTGGGTACATTCACCCTAGCATCTCTTCACGGCGAGCTCCAGTGTTATTCATGAAGAAAAAGATAGATCGATAAGACTGTACAACAACTACATAGAGTTGAACATGGTCATCATCCGAAATAAATATCCACTATCGAGAATAGAGGACCAATTTGACCGTCTATAGGCCGCATCAGTATTTTGTAAATATATCTTCTTTTGAGCTATCATCAGTTAAAGATTAAGCAGAGTATGTACCAAAGGCATTTTATACTAGATATGTTCACGACGAATCCTTGGTTATATCCTTCGGTTTGATGAACGCCCTAGCAGCCTTCATGGATTTGGTGAACTAGGCCTTCAGATCATTCCTTGATAAGTTTGTGGTCATGTTCATTGATGACATTTTAATCTACTCCAAAAGCAAAGAAGACCATGTAGAGTACCCACGAATTATACTGCAGACTCTACGAGAAAACTATTAATAAGCTAAGTTGAGTAAGTGTGAATTTTGGATGAGTAGCGTGTCGTTTCTCGAATTTTGTTATCTCAGCAGAAGGTATTGATGTTGATTCAAAGAGGATTGAAGTAGATGTAGATTGGTGGAAGCCCATATCAATTGATGAAATTTGAAGATTTCCTGGTTTGGTGAGCAAATACCAAAGATTTGTAAAGGAATTTTTTTAAATTATATCGCCTCTGACACGCCTCACTCATATGGGAGTAGCATTCATGTGGACAAAGACAGTGAGGATAGCTTGCAGAAGTTAAAGCAACGACTCATTTAGCTCCAATTCTTGTACTTCAAGAAGGGTTAAAGAGATTTTAGATTTGCAGCGATCCTTCAGGAATTAGCTTGGGATGTATGCTCAAGCAAAATGAAAAGATGATATCCTACAATTCTAGACAATTGAATTAGCATGAGAAGAACTATACTACACATGGTTTAAAATTGGCAGTAATTATGTTCATATTTAAATTGTAGGACACTATCTTTATAGTGTGGCTTACGAAATCTTCACAGATCACAAGAGCCTCAAGTACATATTCACTCAATGGGAATTGAACTTGTAACAAAGGTGTTGATTGAAATAAATCAAAGATTTACGACTTGACAATCGTATACACATTGGGCAAAGGAAATGCCATAACAAAGGTATTGAGTTTCGAGTTCGTAGCCGAAACGCACAATAAGGTCAACTGCAATTAGAGCCGAGCTTGCGAGAAAGGATAAGAATAGCGTAAAAGGATGACATATTCCATCATAAGATACATAAGTTTATTTCAGCATCAAATGCAACCGACATTGTAAAACACGAGGATAGAACATTGCGAGTGAATGGAGTTACTGTGCGTCCCTAAGAATGAAAAGGTCATAAAGGAAATAATGAATAAGGTACATTTTACGAGGTACTTCTTAGATCCGAGAAGCATAATGATGTATAAGGACCTTCGCATAACCTTTTGGTGGCACAACATAAAGAAGGATGTGGCTCTTTTCGTGTCACAATGTATGGAATGTCAAAGAGAAAAAGCAGAGCATTAGAGACCTGGTGGAGAGATGTAAACCTCGGTATCCCAGACTAGAAATAAGATCATATCTCAATAGATTTCATCATGGGCTTGCTAAAGATGTAGTAAGAAAATGAAGCAATTTGGGTTATTGTTGATCGATTGATCAAGTCAGCTCATTTTATCGCAATCAAAGTCACATAAAGTGTTGATAGGGTAGCTTAAATTTATATTGATTGAGATTGTTCGACTATATGGAGTTTCAACTTCAATAGTTTTAGACGATACGGGCGATTCTTTTCGCATTTTTGGAGTAGCCTATATTCTGAAATGTGGACAAAGTTAATTTAGTTATACATATCATCCTCAAACTGATGGTCAAACAAAAACGTATGTCATATTTTCAAGACATGCTACAGCTTTGTGCCATAGATTTGAAGACAAGTTGGGATATATAATTGTCGTTGCTGGAGTTTGCATACAACAATAGGTATTAGACGAGCATTTAACTAGTCCTGTATGAGGCACTCTATGGAAGGAAGTGTCGGTCAGTGATATGTTAGGATAAAGACTGTGAACAATATGTACTTGGACTGGAACTGGTGAAGCTGGCCGTTAAGAATGTTCGTATAATTCGAAAGAGACTTTGTATTGCTTAAAGTCAACAGAAGAGTTATGTTGATACTCGTTCTACTATAATTTATGGTTGGAGACTACATGTTATTAAAGGTGACACCAATACGAGGCACATTGTAGTTTGGTGTCAAGGGCAAGCTAAGTCCAAAATTTGTTTGGCCCTTTGAAATCCTTGAAAGAGTAGCACTTGTAGCTTATCAAATTGTACTACCTCCTGTAGTGCCCCTCCCCCCGTGATTCTCTATGTAATACTCATGACTTATTAAGTCAATCTTTGTCACGCCCAGACGCAAAATACATATGACTAGAAAACGTATACATACCAGCTACGTATTTAACAACTCTAGTCTGACCCAAATATAAATAAATTGTGTTAAATCAGAGCTTGTGTCCAAGTAATAATAATATCATCCACAACACTAACTATACTATGAGCTATGAAAAGAATTAACTAAGGAAGAACATATAATTAGAAGACATCTACTAATGATACCTGAAGATCCCGAAGATGTAGCTCCCAATATACCTAAGTCAGATCTTAGCAATAACCTAGAAATGAAACCAGCAATAACCTGGTGAGATCACCATGTCCTCAGAGGGACATAGCAAAATACAGAATATACATGCCATATGAAATATATAAAATAGCATGAACTGAACAGGAATACATCGACACTAACACTAATCATGTCTAGCCACCAATATGCAATATAATTTGAGGGTGACGTTCGCAAGTGTAACTACCACTTTTCCAACTAAAAGTATTTTGTTATTTTATATTATTTATATATATATTGTGATTAATATTATTATGTGTAAAATATTGATTGTAGGTTAGTGGACTAGCCTATTGATTAGACTCATGCTAGTAGACTCAATTAGATTTAACATGACACTTGGACCAACATTTTAGATTAGACTCAATTAAGTCATTCATTTGATAAATAGAGATTAGTCTAATTTGTAGGACCGTTGAGCACCTCTAGAGGGGAGGTGAATAGAGTGTAGCGAAAATAATTACCACTTAAAAATTAAGCAGTTATAAAAACTGTGACAGATATAAGAGACGATAAATAAATGCAATAAAGTAATGGATCAGAGAATCAAACTCAGTGATATAGCGATGTATACTAGTCTCCTTCTGAGAGGAATACTCTAGTCTGTAGTACTCTTACTCGATGTTAATCCACTACTCACAAGCTAATTGAGAGCTTACAGTCTCTTACAACACCGTGCTTGGTGACAAGCGCACGACCGACTCAACAAACTTGATTTCTAAAACTGGAACATTTTTTGAATTGCAACCTCTGATACAACTCTTTTGAACCAAAACTCTAGATCAAAATAGAACTGCACAAGCTTTGGCTAAGAGTGGTATTAGGCTAGATTTGAAAGCTTTTGCTCATTGAAAACACTTTAGAAAGATAGAGAAGAGAGAGTGAATGAGTTATTTGGAAATTTGAAAATCCTTCTCTATTTATAGTGTTTTTGCTGACCGAACTCGGGCATAGTTCTGACAGAGTTTGGATGCATGAATCTCGCAAACGAATGTTGGATACAGATTTCGTGGGAACTGATTTTCAAAATACTTAGACCGAACTCGGTCCGAACTCAGACCGAACTCGGTCAGAGTTCACCCAGAGTTCTGTTGGGTCAGAACTCAAAAGAATGGGCCAAATTTGCATAGGCTTTGGGCTTTTTGGAATTCTAGATTTTTGGGTTTAAATAGGTAGGCTTATTTTGTTATGTGGATTGAGAATAATCTAAGCCAGTATAATCCTGATCAATCTCACATTTATTTTCTAGACTCAATAAAATTAAAAAATACAGAATAAAAAATAAAAGTCTCGATCATGTCTTCAATACGATTAATCTTTTGATGATGAAGCAATGTTTGTGCTTTGAAGTAGTAGGTAGCAGTAGGAAGTAGAAGAACTTCTCTTTTGAAATCTGGTAACCTGTAGTAGTCTGTATATTTTGCGTATCAACCAAAGTTATCGTTGACTATCAAAATCAGGTGTAATCATTAGCTAATGGGCCAACCATCTCCTCCATTTTGATAATTGACAAACTATGAGTCTATACCAAAATATAACAAATATATAACCTTGAAACTATATACCTGACTTGTTCTAAATTGATCGAAGAATTTAAATGTGCTCTTAGGTATTGGCTCATTCTCCCCTTTTGTCATTTATTCAAACATATGGCTCCGAAGCAATATGTGAAGCCAACAATAACAGACAAAGAAAAGGATAGAGTAATATACAAAAATACATATAAATGGAACAGGTCATAGCTCAAGAGAAATACCAGCAGTAACAGTAATAAATTATGAGAAATGAAAACTAGTGCATAAACTAAACTACTACTGAAACAAAGTGCATAAAACTAGAACTGAAAGAGTGCAAACTACTACATAAAGTCCAAATTAAAATAAAAATAGTGCAAGTAAATAAGATCATCATGACCATCAGATAAGTCCACAAAGTACTAAGCTAATAGATGAAATCAAATATCAACAGCATCATCGACGGGATCAGCAGGTGGATGAGCATCAACAAAGGCCATCGTCGGATCAAAGAATCCGAAAGTGAACGGATCCTCAAATCGCGGTCTGTCGAATCCAGGATGATGGAGGATCTAAATTGGTGCAGTAGGATGATGCACCATAGTCTGCTGAATGTCTGCCATACCATTTCTCAAGACCTGGGCTTGAGAAGTGTGGCGATCTCAGCATCGATATAGGTCTGATGATGTTGTCCCTAAAGAGTGACAAATGCATCGAACTTTGGTAGAACTGGTCATCAAGGTAGCCTAGAGCGGCAGGAGTAAGAGCATCAACTGTAGTTGTGACTGGATCAGGTGAAGGTGGAGCAGCACCGGGTAGAAGTGGAGGCTGAGGGTACTTTCTAGATCTAGTAAGCTTAGAAGGTGACCCATAAATAGGACAGATGTCTAAGTTGATTGTAAATCTCTAGAAGATAAACACAAGATGCAT
Source organism: Iris pallida (assembly GCA_029216955.1). Lineage (NCBI taxonomy): Eukaryota > Viridiplantae > Streptophyta > Magnoliopsida > Asparagales > Iridaceae > Iris > Iris pallida. The sequence continues at coordinate 31,611,750 of JANAVB010025196.1, read as the reverse complement.
AGGGTATAGAAGGTTGTGACCTGCCCTCCGACAACTAATGATGTTGGCAATATCAGTCTTGGGAACAGAAAAAGTGACCCCAAAGTGAATATGATACATAGCTGATATCTCTAAGATGGTGACCTCATCATTAGATCCCATCTTAGGAAGCAAAGCAGAATAAACAATACGATGGAGTTCATTGAAGTTATGGTTAAGGTGCTTTGTGTACAACCGAGACCAAGGAACTGGACCCGGATGACACATAGCAACCTTAAGATTGTCATGGGTCATTTCACCAGGAAATTGAACTTTGTTTATCTCGACTAGAGCTTTGCTATTGTCCGACATATGGAAGTACTCGCTCAAGTCAGCCGAGTTAAACTCAAGTTCCTTTACAGCGATGCAAGAGTAAATGTTGTTGCCTCTTTCTTGCAAATTATAATAGAACATATGTACGACATTTTCATAAATATTACAAGTAGTCTCAAGAAAATCTCGGAGTCCCAAGTTTTCAAAAGTATATGCATATTCAAATATGATAGTACAATTTATCTATTTTTTGGGGCAAATTTCCCTGTACCGGAAATGGTTAAACCAAGAGTCTAAAATTTTTGAAGTTGGAAACAGGTTCTTGTCAAAATTCTCTTCGTCGTCGGGACGAGCGGGACTAAATACATTAACAGGCTCGTACTCCGAAGTGGAGGATGAATTTGCAAAATCTCTCTTCTTTCTCTTATGAACCTTGGGTGCCATTGAAATTGAAATAGAGACATGAGAGAGCTATACCTCAAAAATAGATGGAAAAAAAGTGGAGAACACTTTTCTAGACCCGGTAGATCCTAAAAAAATGAAGATTGGAAGCTTTGGAAGAGGTTCTCCAAGAGCTAGGGTTCGGTTGGGGTTTTTCGGGTGGCAAAAGTTTTTAGGAACATAAAGTGGAAAGAGGCTACGGCCGGCTGAAAATATTATTGTCTTATAAAAGACACAGACTGAGTTTTGCCCGAACTCGGTCAGAACTCGGACCGAGTTTTGTCCGAGTTCGGCCAACCTGAATTCACATTCATTTCATGTATAATAAATGATAAACGTACTTAATAACTTTTAACCCTTTAATTTAATAAAAATCTATTACTTTGGGTTAGTTGTAGGGGCCGGATCCCAGCTAGCAGTAGTCCAAAGACTAGTGTACTATGCCGCTACAGGCTATTTACGCTTGTATAACAGAAGGGCCCTTTCAGCTTGCAACCAAAATAAATTCAATTAATAAATCTCGAAATATCAAGTTTTAAGTAATTTTATTAATCATAACACATTATGAGTCTAAAATTTTAGGTATGCCTAACTCGCGATACAGATAATTGAAACAGTCTTCATCTATTAGTTTTATAAAAATATCTGCTAATTGATGATATATATCAATAAACTCTAAGTAAATATCCCCTTTTTGTTGTTGATCATGTAAAAAATGATGACGTATTTCTATGTACTTTGTGCGTGAGTGACAAATAGGGTTCTTAGTCAAGTTAATCGTGCTAGTGTTGTCAAAGTAAATTGGAATCTTCGTGTAGTGCAGATTACAGTCTTCTAAAGTTTGCTTCATCCATAAAATCTATGCACAACAACGTCCTGCGGCGATATACTCAGCCTCAGTTGTTGATAAAGCAATAGAGTTTTACTTCTTGCTAAACCAGGAGACTAAAGCTTTTTCTAGGAAATAGCATGTACCTCTTGTACTTTTACGGTCTACTTTGTATCCAGCAAAATCAGCATCTGAATAACCGATTAGGTCAAAAGATGTAGTTTTTGGATACCACAAGCCGACTGTAGAAGTTCCCTTAAGGTATCAGAAGATACGCTTGACGGCGCATAGGTGTGATTCCTTAGGATTAGATTGATATCGTACACATATGCAAAAACTAAACATAATATCAGGGTGACTAGCAGTTAAGTATAATAAACTACCAATCATACCTTGATACTTATGCTGCTTGATTAGTTTGCCACTTTCATCAATGTCAAGTCGTATTGATGTAGCCATTGGTGTGCCGATAGCCTTTTACATTATCGAAGACGTACTTCTTCAGTAAATCCTTTATGTACTTAGCTTGCTTGATGAATGTTTCCTACGAGTACTGTTTGATCCAAAGTCCTAGGAAGTAGTTGAGCTCTTCCACTATACTCATCTCAAACTCACTTTTTATACACTTAGCAAAATATTGACAGAGTTTTTTGTTAGTACAACCGAAAATAATGTATCTACATAAATTTGTACAAGTCAAATATTATCATCTGAAGATTTGATTAATAAAGTTTTATCAACTCTTCCTTTTGAAAAACCAATTTCAAGTAAGAAGACACTTAGACGTTCATACCAAGCATGCGGTGCTTGTTTAAGTCCATATAGTGCTTTTCTAAGCTTGAAAATGTGATCAGGTTTTTAATAATCTTCGAAACCAGGGCACTGTTTCACAAAAACTTCTTTCTTCAAAAATTTGTTTAAAATGTATTTTTCACGTTTATTTGAAAAAGTTTGAAATTATGAACACATACAAATGCACAAAACATGCGAATGGCTTCTAGTCTAGCAACATGAGCATATGTCTCGTCATAATCAATTCTTTATTCTTGATTATAACCATGTGCCACTAGACGTACTTTGTTGCGTAAAACTTGTCCATCCTCACTCAATTTAGTTTGGAACACCCATTTGGTACCAATTATTCATTGACCAATAGGTTTAAGAACAAGTTCCCAAACTTGGTTTCTCTCAAATTGATTAAGTTTCTCTTGCATGGCATCAATCTAATACTCATTATTAAAAGCATCTGCTACTGTTTTAGGTTTTACTTGAGAAATAAATGCTACATTTGTAGGTATATCTCTAGTAGAAGAATGTGTACTATCGTCTTTGGATACATCACCGATTAAGAGTGTCTCTGGATGGTCTGGCATGAACTTTATTCTTTCCGGTAGACTTTCCAGATAGCCTTCGTTGGTAGCAGTATCTTCTGGTGACTTGGTTTTGTTTTGCACATCATCATCGTCACTGTCGCTAGATCTGTGACTATTGGGCTCATCAAAATTAACGTTAATTGATTCTTCAACAATTATAGACCTTTTAATAAAAATCCTATATCCTTTACTCTTGGCAGCATACCCGAGAAATATCCCTTCGTCTGCCTTAGAGTCGAACTTACAAGTTGTCCTTAGTATTCAGGATAAAACAGCGACAACCAAAAACTTTAAAATAGAAAATGTATGGAATCCTTCCAAACAACAATTCATAAGGGGTTTTCTTTGAGATAGGTCAAATTAACACCCTATTCAAAATATGACAGGTTGTACTAACAGCTTCTGCCCAAAAATATTTAGAAAGATTATGCTGATTCAGTATGACTCTAGCCATTTCGCTTAGAGTACGATTTTTTTGCTCCACAACACCATTCTGTTGAGGAGTTCTAGGACAAGAAAACTCGTAGTAGTATCCACTATCATCATAAATCTTTTTGAAATCGACATTTACGAATTCGCCGTCATGATCACTTCAGATTCGAGTAATCATGAAGCCTTTTTTATTTTTTACCTTTTAGCAAAATATTTGAAATTCAAAAATGACATCACTTTTATTTGATAAAAAGAAAACCCATGTGTAACGAGAGAAATCATCAAAAATCGTAAAAGCATAGAGCTTCCCGCCAAGACTAACGACTTTACTAGGACCAAATAAATCTATATAAATTAACTGCAAGGGTCTAAAAGTACTTACAACGTTGATGGATTTAAAGGATGACCTAGTTGCTTTATTCTTTTCACAGTCAGCACATACCATATCTCTCTTGAATATAATTTTTGGGAGTCCTTTTACCAGCTTTTTGGTGTATAGCCGTGAGATAGTGTTCATATTTGCATTTCCTAGCCTCATGTGCCATAGCTAGCTTTCATCTTGATTGGCTACTAGGCACTTTCCTATATTATTAGCACATTCTAGACAGAAAACATAATTATTATCTTCCCTGATCCCTTCATATACGGGATTCCCGGTAGATATTTCATAGATAGAACATTTGTCTTTCACGTAGTTGATACCATAACTATTACATGCCAAGTGACTTATGCTCAATAGGTTATGTTTCAACTTTGTTACTAGACAAACATCTTTTATTACTGGATAGGAAGACATACCAACAGTCCCATTACCGATAATATCACCTCTCAGATTATTATCAAAGGAACATATCCTTCCTTTTTCATTGATAGCGTAGCGAATAAAGATACATCACCAGTCATATGCCACGAACATCCGCTATCGAGTATCCACTTGCTTCTAGCATGAGAGGGTTGAGGGTCCACCTACAAAATAAGAAGGTGAATCCTTTGGTGGCCATTTCTTCATGGGTCCTTTATGATTAGTTTTAGGAATCTAAGTAAGTAAGTTAGTATCAACAAGCTTTCTAGCTCTATAATATTTTGATATGTGCCCACGTGTACCACAATATGTGCATGTGAGTTTTGAAAATGTGCTATTTGTTTCTATGTTGACATTACTATGTGTCTTTCTTGGAAACTTGTAAGTGAAAGCATGATTGTGAGTGACGTGTTGCTTATGTGCTTTCTTTGGTTTAGTCCTATGAGATGTATGCTTGGCATTAGGACTAATCTTAGGCTATGTAATAGGAATGGCCTGCTTGCCTAACTTGATCTCTAACTTTTTAGAGATTGCACAAGACTCATCATATTTGGCAGTCATGTATATGAGATTTTGCTCAATGAGTAAGTGTCTTCTCTTCTCTATGTCATAAAGTTCTTATACTTTGACGTAGTCTCTTTCTTTCTTCTCAATAGTAAGGATAGCCTCATGATAGTCTACTTTAAGCTTGGCTATCTCTTCTATGTTACTGATAGTAGATGTCTCTTTAATATCTTCAATAAGATTAGACAATCTAACTATTTCGGTTGTGTGTGCCTTAATCTCCTTATGAGATTGCTTGTACTTGTCTAACACATTTTTGTGTTCATCAAGTAGTTCGCTAAAGGCAGTTTCTAGTCATCGAAAGTAAAACCATCATACAGAGGGTTTTAAAATACCTTATTGAAAGCCAGACATTTGCAGTACTGCTGGGTCTGTCCTCCTCTTCTGACTCACTGGCCCCACTTTCATGCCAGATGCTTGTATTAGCATACTTTAGACCTGTTATAGTTTTTCTGCTCGATCTTGATCGGTCATACGGACTGCTTTTCTTTGACAGTGGACATTCCTTCGTTATCTGCCCTGTCTTTTTACATCCAAAACAAATTGTTTCCTCTTGGTTTTCTCGTGGATGTCTTTCTTCTTTTGGTTTGATCTCTCAAACTTCGTGAATTTTCTAAAATTTTTGACCAGTAGGGCCTATTCTTCACCATCAGATGATTCTTCGTGACAGTCATTGCATGAGACTATTCGGGCTTGTGCTTTGAAGGTAATAGATTTCTCTTTTGGAGTAGCTGCTTCAAAATCATGTAAGTCCAGCTTATGGGTCATGAGCTTGCCCATTAGCGTATCCAAAGTCATCGTGGTGATATCATTTCCTTCTATGATTGCAGTGGCCTTCGGGTTCTAATTCTTTGTTAGAACCCGCAGAATCATCCTGATCTTCTCATGATTGTTGTAATCCTTACCAAGAGATTGTAAAGGATTAGTAATATCGAGAAAATGAGTAAATATCTGTATAATTGACTCACCGGATTACATCTTGAAGGACTCATATTCCTGTGTCAGTCTACTAATTTTGGATTCCTTCCCTTGGGAAGTTCTTTCATGAGTTACCTCAAGAAGTCTCCAAATTTCATTAGATGTCGTACAGGTAGATACTCAATTGAACTCGGTTTTGTCAATTGCACAGAATAGTATATTGATGGCTCGTGCATCTAGACTATCCTGTGTCTTTTCATGCTTTGTATATTTTTCTGTGGTTTGTACACAACTTCACCATCAATCACTGCTCTAGGCGGTTTCTTATAACTATCTATCTCTATCGACCAAAGATTGAAATCAAGTGACTTAAGAAATAAACTCATTCATGTTTTCTATTATGTGTAGTTCGTTCCATCAAATAGTAGAGGTCTATTTGTGGATTTTTGTTCAAAGTTGAATATAGATTTAACGACTGCCATAGATATATATATACTCTCTAGAGTGGTTATGGATATGTATAACCTGCTCTAATACCAATTATAGGACCGTTGAAAACCTTTAAAGGAGGGTGAATAGAGTGTGTGCATGTGCAGCAAAAATAATCACCACTTAAAAATTAAGCAGTTATAAAAACAATGGCAGATTGTAAAACCCCTAAATTTCTACTATTTTTTTTATTTAAATTTGGTACCGATTTGAAAATTTATATTGTACGTCACGTAGTCATATTGTATGTCGCGTACGAAATTTATTTTCTTGCTCGTCGAGTGCGAATATGTACGAGCATACATATTTTAGAAAAATATATATATATTTTTATTTTATTACACGCTTTCAAAATATTATATGTAATTATTATTCTTGCTATAAAAAGCCTTTTTAGCAGTTATTAATCATAAATAATATTTTATTGTATACTAAGAAAAACATAATTATAAAAACATTATTTGTGCATACATATAAATTTATAATTAATTATTAGTTATTTTTAATGTAATTTTTGAAAATAATATTATTATTATTTTAGAAAAATATTTAAAATTATTGTGAAGATTTAAAATCTTGATTTAAATTTATGGATTTATTAAATAGTTAAATATTTGAGATTTTAGTTATCCCATTTGATTTGAGCTAAAAATTTAATTAGATTTAATTAGATTTGTATTTGGAATTGGATTTGATTGCTTTTAAATTTAAACTACGAATTATCTATTTTGGGTTTTAAATCTATTCCAAATGCTATCTTATTGGGAATTCCCATATCCTATAAATAGGCAGGTACTCCTCCAATATTTTCTCCATAATATTTCTCTAAATTCTCCACAACCAAAAGTGAGTGCATCGTGTCCATGACCGTGTCCGTGTCCCATCCACTACATATCTTCTTTTACATATACAAATTTCCCGCGTCCGACAAATCCGGACGCCAATCCATCCCGTGTCTCGCAGGACACTTCTCCTAGCCATTGGGTCGGACACTCCCGACCTAAACCTTAAATCTAACTCTACAATCTCCCTGCCGCACCACCCGTTTCCCGCTCCACCTGCCATCTCCGACCATCATCTCCTCTGCCAACCCGCCACCATTCGCCGTCGCCCAGCCCTCATCATCCTCGACACCACTCTGGCTCTGACCCCAACCCGTCGCCCGATTACCCCGCCAACACCACAACGCCATCACCGTCAACACCAGCCCGACCACCACCCGAAATCGCCAACCATCCTAACCCGACTTCCCAGATCTTCACCGCCCAGCCTTACCATTACGGAGAGGCACCGCCAGCCACCATGGACCACCACCCCTGTCACCATCGCCACCCAGTCATCACCCAAAATTTAACACCACCACCGCGCCAAGCCTCAAAATTTTGGCCAAGACCAACCGTGAAAACCCTCACACCACCGTCGCCGGCACCATCCGCCGGCGACACACCAAAAACCAAAAATAATAAAGGAAACAGCCACCATCACTTACCCTGCTGCCGTCGGCCGGACCACATACACCCGTCGTGCGCCCGCCGGTGAGCCCCGCGCAACCACCATAGCCGAGTCCCCCGTCGCTGGCCCTTCCGCTTCATCCGTAGACCGATACTGCCGTGCCCTAATTCCTCCGCCAGCCCCGGCAACTCTCCGCACCTTGCTTCCCGCGCTCGACGGCCGAGGAACGCCCGAGGAGCCCTCCCTGGGAACGCTTCTCCCGACCAAAACCCACCGCGCGAGCGCGAGCGCGCCGTCGCATGTCGCTGGGAATCCCATGGCGAGACCCCGCGGAACGTCGCACTCCGTACGCAGCTCCGCTCCCCGCCTGCGACCATCCGCCACCGCCCGGCCTTCCCACTCCGCCGCTGCCGGAGTACGCCGCTCTCCCCAATCTCCTTTTCTCTCTCTCCCTCCTTCTCTTTCTCAAAGTGAGGAATAGCAGCAGTCAACTGACTGCTGCAGTTTTGAGTTGTTAAAATTTTTTTAATTATTTATTTTTCTTTTTAAGATTATTATTATTATTATTAGTACAGATTGTTTGATTTGAATAAATTTTGTTACTTTATCATTATTTTGTTCTCAGTGAGTGTATAATGAGGTTTATTATTAACACTCCTATTATTATATTACTTTGACACATGTTTAAAGTTTGGTTCTTTGTTCCTTGTTCTATTATTTTAATTATTATTGTTATTAGTAATTGTTGTTTTCTTAATTGGATCATTTATTTTTATTTTTATTTTTACCAAGATCTTGTTATACAATACGAATAGAGATTTTATTAAAATATTACTATTATATTTTTATTGATGTTATACTAATAGTACAAATTATTATTTTAATGGTTTATTAACCAAAATAGATAATTTTGTAAGATATATCTTTCTAACCAAATATTATGGGGTTGGCAATTCTACAAGGTTACAGTTTTACAAAATACGCATTTTAGCCTTAGATAACATTCTAGAACTATTATGTTTCATTAAATTTATTATTATTATTTTATAGGTTCCATACTAAAATACTATTTTGACGAAACTTGGAGTTTTTGCTGGATTTTCAAGAATTCAATTAAATTCTATTAACCCTAATTTTTGAAGTATTACAAATAGTTTTCTAAAAACGTACATATTTTTAATTATCAAACTTTTTCGATGATCTTCCTCTTCTGCAATCAAGTCCTATTCTCAATCCCTTGCCAATTCAAGTCTACCTATGTCGAACCTAACTAATTTGACCCTTCTGGACCCAATGGAACTGTCCGTGTCACCAACAGAGGTCCCCTTGTGTAGTTGTTGTACCAAAGTCGCAGTTCACGCCACCTTGATTATCGCAGCACACCAGGTGCTTTACCAGGCAAGACACCTTGCCATTTGCTGTTTAATTATTTTAGCTCATATTTCATGCATGTTCATTATTTTCTTTATACAAAATAAACTGTGATACATGGCATAACCTGTTAGAATTTATTGTTCAGTTTCTTGCTATGTATTATTTTTTTACACATTAAACCTAGAATTAAGGGACCACCTTTGTGTGTTGCATTCATGGCCTTGACACGTTGTACTACGAAGTTGTGTGTCGCATGTAGAACTCGGAAGTGCATGATTGGCTGGCCACCAGTACGTACAAGTCGTGCGATAGGAATAACCGCTAATAGAGGTTGCATGCTAGTTTGACTTAGCGGTTATAGAGTTAGCATTGGGCGGGAAGAACATGCTTGGAAGTTGACTACCACCCTATCTATCGTAGACTCGCTCGCTACTGAGGAACGATAGGTAGACTATATGCTATAGACTCGCTCGGTACTAAGAAATAGTATATAGTATTGTGACTCTCTACTGACGTACTGCATTGGTATTGACCGGGTAGTCATGCGACCATAAATTGTTCTTAAAACAACATTCAACTAGATTTGGTTAGGCATCCTTATCCGTTAGGTATGAGTACCTTTGGTTTGGGTACTTGTATCTGACCGTGGCTTGGAACAATAACTTGTCGCAGATTAGTTCGTCAGATCTTGTCCTTGTTTGGTTGTAGGTGTGACTTACTACTTCGATGAGAAGGTATTGAACCTTGTTGGGGTCCGGATACCATATTGGATTCTTAGCATGGAAAGATACGTCACCGTGAATTAGTTTACCATCTCCTGTCCTTGTTTGGTTGGGGGGATGGTACGCTCGTTCAGTAGGTGCGTATTGGACCATGTTATAATTAGATTTACTTATTTATTTGAGCAATATTTATTTAATTTATATGGCATGATATTATGTGTCTTGTTACGTCCCTCTGAGGACCTGGTTATCTCTCCAGGTGTGTGCTATTGTCTTTCGCAGGTATTCTAGCTCTAGACGTTATTATCGCTATTTCTTCGAGGATGATTGCAATTGGATAGTCTTCGCTTCGCTCGCCAAAATCTTTCTTTTGTTATGTATTTCTTTTCATAGTTGGTTGTAGATTTGTCTCCGCCCAACTACATGTACCAAATGACAATTTTATAGTTGGTTATATGATATCTTCTATTCATTTATATTGTGTGGATGAGATTAGTTATGGTTCTACTGCATTTTATAGCTTATGTATTTATACGAGGCTTCCATATATTGGAGTATACTTCGTATGAATACAGCTGACATGTTTACGTTCCTAGTCCTACGTATTTTGGGACTGGTGCGTTACATATTTTTGTGGTGGCCCATGCAGGCCAAGATAAATTGTTTGGTTACTTTACCGTACCAAGCAAGCCTGCGTATAGGATTAGAAGTTTAGGATCTCATCTACATACTTGACCTCTTTCCTTGATTTTATCTACCGTTTGACTCATCAATTGTATCTTGCTTGCTTGCTTCCATCCCTATTCTTATCTTCCCTTATACTTGCTAGAGATTGACCCTACTAGTTAGTTGTCCCAAAACATCATTAGTTAATTCCTTAAGTTGGGTAGAATACCTTATGAACTAGCAACCACTTTGACCTAGTGACCTATATTAGCAAGCTTATTTAGATCCTAGAATCTAGAGGACCTAACCCGTCTAGCCAACCAAGGACTTGGACAAGAAGACTATAGGACGACTGTATGACTTAGAATCATTCTACCTTCTTTAAATCTTAATCTCTCGTACCTATGCATTTACCGTTTTGACTAATGATGCTAATGTAGCCTAGTTTTTGCAAGCTTATTCTTTATCGAGTTTGTTCATGACATATGCTATTGAGCGCTCACTAGCCTATTGTCTAATCAGAACCGGTGCATAATGGTCTGATCAACCAAGTGCACTTTGGTTCACTTTTGTCTATTACTCTACCTGGATGGGGACATAATTAAACTTGGCACTTACAATCCCATCCACGACTGCCTTGACAATTTTTTTAAATTCTTTTCGGTCGTCTTTGAATAACGTATTCGTACTCGAAAATGTTATCTTTGAACCCCTTATTGCTTTCGCCTTCACCTATTTTAAAAAGACGAAAGCGTTATACTAGAACTTCCTCTAGCCATCCTATCGATTACGACCATATCGTATTATTTTCCAATGATCTAGATCGCAATTTCTTACGACATGATTTGTTGTAGATTGTTTCCCATCGATACCCCCTTGTGTCCTCTTATCCCCAACCAATTCTTAATTTCGAGGACGAAATTCTTTTAAGTTGGGTAGGATGTAAAACCCCTAAATTTCTACTATTTTTTTATTTAAATTTGGTACCGATTTGAAAATTTGTATTGTACGTCACGTAGTCATATTGTACGTCGCGCACGAAATTTATTTTCTTGCTCGTCGAGTGCGAATATGTGCGAGCGTACATATTTTAGAAAAATATATATTTTTTATTTTATTATACGCTTTCAAAATATTATATGTAATTATTATTCTTGCTATAAAAAGCCTTTTTAGCAGTTATTAATCATAAATAATATTTTATTGTATACTAAGAAAAGCATAATTATAAAAACATTATTTGTGCATACATATAAATTTATAATTAATTATTAGTTATTTTTAATGTAATTTCCGAAATTAATATTATTATTATTTTAGAAAAATATTTTAAAATTATTGTGAAGATTTAAAATCTTGATTTAAATTTATGGATTTATTAAATAGTTAAATATTTGAGATTTTAGTTATCCCATTTGATTTGAGCTAAAAATTTAATTAGATTTAATTAGATTTGTATTTGGAATTGGATTTGATTGCTTTTAAATTTAAACTACGAATTATCTATTTTGGGTTTTAAATCTATTCCAAATCCTATCTTATTGGGAATTTTCACATCCTATAAATAGGCAGGTACTCCTCCAATATTTTCTCCACAATATTTCTCCAAATTCTCCACAACCAAAAGTGAGTGCATCGTGTCCATGACCGTGTTCGTGTCCCATCCACTACTTATCTTCTTTTACATATACAAATTTCCCGCGTCCAACAAACCCGGACGCCAATCCATCCCGTGTCTCGCAGGACACTTCTCCCAGCCATTGTGTCGGACACTCCCGACCTAAACCTTAAACCTAACTCTACTATCTCCCTGCCGCACCACCCGTTCCCCGCTGCACATGCCATCTCCGACCATCATCTCCTCTGCCAACCCGCCACCACTCGCCGTCGCCCAGCCTTCATCATCCTCGACACCACTCTGGCTCTGACCCCAACCTGTCGCCCGATTACCCCGCCAACACCACAACGCCATCACCGTCAACACCAGCCCGACCACCACCCGAAATCCCCAACCATCCTAACCCGACTTCCCAAATCTTCACCGCCCAGCCTTACCATCACGGAGAGGCACCGCCAGCCACCACGGACCACCACCCCTGTCACCATCGCCACCCAGTCATCACCCAAAATTTAACACCACCACCGCGCCAAGCCTCAAAATTTTGGCCAAGACCAACCGTGAAAACCCTCACACCACCGTCGCCGGCGTCATCCGCCGGCGACACACCAAAAACCAAAAAATATAAAGGAAACAACCACCATCACTTACCCCGCTCCGGCCGGCCAGACCACATGCACCCGTCGCGCGCCCGCTGGTGAGCCCCGCACAACCACCATAGCCGAGTCCCCCGTCGCTGGCACTTCCGCTTCATCCGTAGACCGACACCGCCGTGCCCTAATTCCTCCGCCAGCCCCGGCAACTCTCCGCACCTTGCTTCCCGCGCTCGACGGCCGAGGAACGCCCGAGGAGCCCCTCCTGGGAACGCTCCTCCCGACCAAAACCCGTCGCGCGAGCGCGAGCGCGTCGTCGCATGTCGCTGGGAATCCCATGGCGAGACCCCGCGGAACGTCGCACTCCGCGCGCAGCTCCGCTCCCCGCCTGCGACCATCCGCCACCGCCCGGCCTTCCCACTCTGCCGCTGCCGGAGTATGCCGCTCTCCCCAATCTCCTTTTCTCTCTCTCTCTCCCTCCTTCTCTTTCTAAAAGTGAGGAATAGCAGCAGTCAACTGACTGCTGCAGTTTTGAGTTGTTAAATTTTTTTAATTATTTATTTTTCTTTTTATTATTATTATTATTATTATTATTATTATTATTATTATTATTAGTACATATTGTTTGATTTGAATAAATTTTGTTACTTTATCATTATTTTGTTCTCAGTGAGTGAATAATGAGGTTTATTATTAACACTCCTATTATTATATTACTTTGACACATGTTCTAAGTTTGGTTCTTTATTCCTTGTTCTATTATTTTAATTATTATTGTTATTAGTAATTGTTGTTTTCTTAATTGGATCATTTATTTTTATTTTTATTCTTACCAAGATCTTGTTATACAATACGAATAGAGATTTTATTAAAATATTACTATTATATTTTTATTGATGTTATACTAATAGTACAAATTATTATTTTAATGGTTTATTAACCAAAATAGATAATTTTGTAAGATATATCTTTCTAACCAAATATTATGGGGTTGGCAATTCTACAAGGTTACAGTTTTACAAAATACGGATTTTAGCCTTAGATAATATTCTAGAACTATTTTTTCATTAAATTTATTATTATTATTTTATAGGTTCCATACTAAAATACTATCTTGACGAAACTTGGAGTTTCTGTTGGATTTTCAAGAATTCAATTAAATTCTATTAACCCTAATTTTTGAAGTATTACAAATAGTTTTCTAAAAACGTATATATTTTTAATTATCAAACTTCCTCGATGATCTTCCTCTTCTGCAATCAAGTCCTATTCTCAATCCCTAGCCAATTCAAGTCTACCCTATGTCGAACCTAACTAATTTGACCCTTCTGGACCCAATGGAACTGTCCGTGTCACCAACAGAGGTCCCCTTGTGTAGTTGTTGCACCGAAGTCGCAGTTCACGCTACCTTGATTATCGCAGCACACCAGGCGCTTTACCAGACAAGACACCTTGCCATTTGCTGTTTAATTATTTTAGCTCATATTTTATGCATGTTCATTATTTTCTTTATGCAAAATAAACTGTGATACATGGCATAACCTGTTAGAATTTATTGTTCAGTTTCTTGCTATGTATTATTTTTTTACACATTAAACCTAGAATTAAGGGACCACCTTTGTGTGTTGCATTCATGGGCTTGACACGTTGTACCACGAAGTTGTGTGTCGCATGTAGAACTCGGAAGTGCGTGATTGGCTGGCCATCAGTACGTACAAGCCGTGCGATTGGAATAACCGCTAATAGAGGTTGCATGCTAGTTTGACTTAGCGGTTAAAGAGTTAGCATTGGACGGGAAGAACATGATTGGAAGTTGACTACCACCCTATCTATCGTAGACTCGCTCGCTACTGAGGAACGATAGGTAGACTATATGCTATAGACTCGCTCGGTACTAAGGAATAGTATATAGTGTTGTGACTCGCTACTGAGGTACTGCATTGGTATTGACCGGGTAGTCATGCGACCATAAATTGTTCTTAAAAATGCATTCACCTAGATTTGGTTAGGTACCCTTATCCGTTAGGTATGAGTACCTTTGGTTTGGGTACTTGTATCTGACCGTAGCTTGGAACAATAACTTATCGCGGATTAGTTCGTCACATCTTGTCCTTGTTTGGTTGTAGGTATGACTTACTACTTCGATGAGAAGGTATTGAACCTTGTTGGGGTCCGGATACCATATTGGATTCTTAGCATGGAAAGATACGTCACCGTGAATTAGTTTACCATCTCCTGTCCTTCTTTCGTTGGGGGGATGGTACGCTCGTTCAGTAGGTGCATATTGGACCATGTTATAATTCGATTTACTTATTTATTTGAGCAATATTTATTTAGTTTATATGGCATAATTTTATGTGTCTTGTTACGTCCCTCTGAGGACCTGGTTATCTCTCCAGGTGTGTGCTATTGTCTTTCGTAGGTGTTCTAGCTCTAGACGTTATCATCGCTATTTCTTCGAGGATGATTGCAATTGGATCGTCTTCGCTTCGCTCGCCAAAATCTTTCTTTTGTTATGTATTTCTTTTCATAGTTGGTAGTGGATTTCTCTCCGCCCAACTACATGTACAAAATGACAATTTCATAGTTGGTTATATGATATCTTCTATTCATTTATATTGTGTGGATGAGATTAGTTATGGTTCTACTACATTTTACAGCTTATGTATTTATACGAGGCTTCCATATATTGGAGTATACTTCGTATGAATACAGCTGGCATGTTTACGTTCCTAGTCCTACGTATTTTGGGACTGGGGCGTTACACAGATATAAGAGACGGTAAATAAATGTAGTAAAGTAAGAGATCAGAGAATCAAACTCAGTGATACAGCGATGTATACTGGTTTCCCTCTGAGAGGACTACTCTAGTCTCGAGTACTCTTGCTCGATGTTAATCCACTATTCATAAGCTAATTGAGAGCTTGCAGTCTCTCATAATACCGTGCATGGTGTCGAGTGCACGACCGACTCCACAAACTTAATTTTCAAAACTGGAATGTTTTCTGAATTGCAATCTCTGATACAACTCTTGTGAACCAAAACTCTAGATTGAAACAGAACTCTACTGGATTTGGCAAAGACTAGTGTTAGGCTAGATTTGAAAGCTTTTGCTCGTTGAAAATAATTTATGAAGATAGAGAAGAGAGAGTGAATGAGTGATTTGGAATTATGAAAATCCTTCTCTATCTATAGTGTACTGGCGGAGTTCGGATGCATGAATCTTGCAAAGGAATGTTGGATGCAAATTTGGTGGGAACTGATTTTCAAAATACTTGGACCGAACTCGGGCCGAACTCGAACCAAACTCGGTTAGAGTTTGCCCAGAGTTTTCTTGGGTCAAAACTCAAGAGAATTGGCCAAATTTGCATAGGCTTTGGGCTTTTTGGAATTGTAGATTTTGGGGTTTAAATAGGTAGGCTTATTTGGATATGAGGACTGAGAATAACCTAAGAATCTTGATCAATCTCACAATTATTTCCTAGACTCAATAAAATTAAAAAATACATAATAAAAATATAAAAGTCTTGATCAATTCTTCAATGCGATTGATCTTTTGATGACGATGCAATGTCTGTGTTTTGAAGTAGTAGGTAGCAGTAGGATGTAGACGAACTTCTCTTTTGAAATTTGGTAACCTGTAACAGTCTGTATATTTTGCTTATCGACTATAGTTATCGTTGATTATCAAAATCTTGTGTGACTATTAGCCAATGGGCCAACATAATTACCATAATAGGATTAAAAGCTTCTATTAATTAGATTAGCCTTCAGGAAAACTTGGAGGAGCATGTTGGACAATTTCCATTTCATGGAGGGAAAATCATGTGACTAGCCCTAGCC
>JANAVB010025196.1:31470343-31590343 GCA_029216955.1 Iris pallida | reverse complement strand
TTCAACAAGTGTCTGGGTCCCATAAATCGCGGATCGTGCCATTCGATAGGGAATTAGGGGTTCGGTGGATGGCGACACCTTCGAGCTAGCGTTCGTGACACATCGACGAACACCTATTGCCAAGCTGCAGGCAGATGTGTGGTTCCGCGAAGTGACGCCCATGAAAGATGCAGCACCAGGATGCAGACGATTGGTTGTTAGCAACTGCAGTCATGGGGTGGGAGTATCGGAAGTATCTGGCTGAAATAAACCTGGTCCATATAGAGGTCTCTGTGCGATGCTTCTACCATAAATTCATAGAGCAAGCGTCGACGATGTTCGACAGTTTACAGAATCCCAGCCCTCCCTCGCTCGTGGGTCTGGCCAGGGTGTCCCAGCCCGCCCAGTGGTGTTTGTCCTTCCCGTTAGAGTGGCCCCAAATAAGTCAGAGAATAGGGCTTCTAATGAGGATAAAACTTTCTTGGGGGGAGCAAACGGCCAGAGTGTAGATGGGGATGGAAGAGAGGACGTGCTTGATCAGAATCATCTTACCGCCCGGAGAGAGTGTCGCTTTGTGCCAGCCCACAATTTTCTTCCTAATTTTTCTCACCAGGTTGTCAAAGGTGCCTGAGTTCACTTTTTCGTACACAAGCTGGCATCCCAAGTAGGAGAATGGTGGATACACGGTGGAGAAAGAGTTTAAGTTGGATAGATTTGCTGAGTGGGTCCTATCAGCTTTGTGGTGGGTGTAGATGACGCTTTTGTTGGTATTAACTTGCTTCTTCGAGCATCTGGCGTATTTCTCTAGCGTTCGGTGGACCACCTCGACCGACCCGACGTCGCCAGAGGAGAAGATGAGTATGTCATCTGCGTAGGCCAGGTGGGTGAGTAAGGGGCAACCAGTAGTGGTATGAAAGTGATTGAATCTGGAGGTGTTAGCCATGCTGTTGAGGTTTCTGCTTAGCGCGTCCGCTGCTATTGTGAAGATGGTAGAATATAGGGGATCTCTCTATCTGATACCCTGCTGGATTTGAAGAAGCCCTTGGCTAGCTCGTTGATGACTGTTGAGAACCAGGAGTTGCTTATGGATCTGAAGATGACGTCAATCCAACTTTCAGAGAAATTGAAGGCCCTAAAAACCGAAATCATGAACTGCCAGTCCAAACAATGATAGCCCTTTTCTATGTCGAGCTTGATGGCGACGTTTCCCCTATGGCTGGGAATTTCATGCAAGTTATCATTTCCTGCGCTAGAAGGATGTTGTCGGTGATGTTCCGATCCGGGACGAAACCGCTTTGCTCTTCGAATATGATCTTGGGAAGGAGGACGGACATGCGGGTCACGATGATCTTCGATATTATTTTATTGGTGAAGGTGCATAAGTTGATGGGTCAGAAATCGTAGAAGGTCTTCGGGTTGTCTTTTTTTTGGGAATGAGGATGAGGTTAGCGCAGGAAATAGAATTTGAGTATCTGGCGCTTTAAAAGAAGGCAACGGTGGCCTCGTGGAGGTCGAATTCGATGATGTCCCAGCAGGATCGAAAGAACACCCTGGAGAAACCGTCGAGCCCGGGAGCGCTGTGCTCGTCAAGATCCTACACAGTGGATTTGACTTCGTTCGGGGAAGGGAGAGTCAGGAGCTGCTCGTTCATCCTTCCGCTGATCAAGTTGGGGATCTTGCCCAGGAACTCCTCGTCCTTATCGATGATCTCTTTGGAGAATAATTTGGTGTAGAAATTCGCAGCCGCCTCGTGGATGCTCCTCTGGTCTTTAAGTAATGTGCCATTGTCAGCTATGATTTGTGCAGGTTAAGCTGTTGCTTATGGCCTTTGACACAAGAGTAGAAGAAGCTGGAGTTTTTGTCTCCTTCTGCTTCCTAGGTTAGTCTGGCTTTCTTCCTAGCTTAGTCTGGCTTTCTATTTCCAGAATACGGTCTTGACCTTCAGCCTGGATTTGAGAAGGGCTCTGGTGAGGTTCAGCGTCGTGCGGTTCTCCGGGGAACGGTTCGCGGCATACTGGTACTCCGCCAGGGTAACGTTATCTTCAGCCATCTTAATCGCCTAAAAAATGTTGTCGAAGGCGCTTCTGCTCCAAGTCGACGGTGCTCTTCTGGTCGCTTTCAGTTTGTCCGCCACTCGAACGAGGGGGCGGGGTTACTAGTGGATCTCCAGGCGGAAGCCACGACCTTTCAAAAATATGGGCGGTGGCTCCAAAAGTCCAAGAATGTGAAAGGTTTCTTGATGAGGTTGGAGTTGCTACTGACCTAGATCAGGAGGGGAAAATGGTCCAATTCTATGGAGTTGAGGTGTGAGAGGTTGGAAATGAGACCCATATTGGACCAGCGCTTGTCGATCAGCGCTCGATCGAGACGGGAATATTGTCTACGGGCACCTTCTTGCATGTTACTGTTGACCCATTGGTCATGGTCAAACCTGATTTTAATAATGGTCAAAGTCTGTCTCGATATACGGAGCTACTCAGATGTTTACTCAAGACGTTTTGGACACTTGGACACTGACCAAGATCGGTTATCTACTCAAATTTAAGACCGAAGCTATGTTTGCCACTCGAGACTGTATTTCATTATGCAATATGATTATTACTTTTATTGAGTCTAGGAATACATTGTATATCGAGTCGTACTGGCAAATAGGCTATCCAAAATCGTTTTCAAAAATGACCTATGTTTTTGAAAAACATCTCTCATTTACAAAAGCTTCTGAAGGATTTTAAAAAGCCAAAAAATCATGTTTAAAATAACCTTGACCAACCCTGACAAAACTCGGCCCAAGTTTAGCCAGAGTTTGGTTAGTGACCATTTGATTTTCGAACATTTGAAAAACTTGGTCTCCCATCAGTTGCAGATTGTTACATAGTATTCTATCTGAATTTTGCCTAAATTCTGCCAGAGTTCTGCCTTTGGAAAAACTATAAAAATAGAAATTTTTTGATCATTTAAAATCACTTATTTACTTTCATCTCTTCTCTTCTAAATCTTACATTTCATCCAAAGAGTTCTAAAAAGCTTTTATTTTTAAATCCTAAGCCAGTTACAATTCTCTAGTCAATTGGTCGATACGGTGCGGTCTAGAAGATTTCAGAGAAATTATAATCAGAGGCTTGATTGAAGAAAGATCTTCAAAATTAAAGTTGGTCGAGTTCTTCGTATCAAAGCTCGCGTCTGTGGAAGTTGCAAGGACTTCATATGAAAACTTGCGAGATTTTCCAATAGTGGATTCAATTGGAAGCTAGAGTTTTTCCGACTGGACTAGTCCTCACAAAAAGGAAACCAGTATACATCGCTGTGTTTACGTTTGCCTTCTGATCTCTTTTCTTTACAGTTATTACTTTGTGATTATTGATATTATTTATGTGATCTAACTGCTAACAAGTTTTTAATTAGTAATATTTTGCTGTCTACTCTATTCACCCCCCCTCTAGAGTATTCTGCTTTACGATTTCGTTCCTACGATTAGTATTAGAACAGGTTATACAGGTAAAGCAAGGTAAATTTGCAGTAATGTTTAATTGTCTTATAGATCACAACATTACACATGGCAACTGTAAAATTTACAAGTGAAGGCCAAGCCACAAATAGACCTCCACTCTTTGACGGCACTAACTACACTTATTGGAAAACACGGATGAGTTTCTTCTTAAAATCTTTTGATTTTGACGTATGGTCTACAGTTATTGATGGCTACAAGAAGCCTCATCGTATTACTGTTGAGGGAGTTTTAGTTGATAAACCCCATGATAAATATACTGAGGATGAAAAAAAAGTTCAGCCTTGACGCACGTGCTATTAACGCTTTATTATGTACTTTAGACAGAACTGAGTTTAACAGGGTGTCGACTTGCACAACATCGAATGAAGTATAGAAATTTCTCGAAGTAACCCACGAAGGAACAACACAACTCAAGGAGTCAAAGATCAGCATACTTACTTAAGAGTACGAGGCATTCAAGATGAAGCCAAATGAATCCATCATTCAGATGTTTACGAGATTCCTGGATATTGTAAATCCTTTGTCTTCATTAGGCAAGGAATACAGTAATCATGAGAAGATTCGCAAACTTCTACGAGCTCTCACGAAGAACTGGATTCCAAAGGCTACAACAATCATTGAAGGAAACGACCTCTCAACAATGTCCCTGGAAACACTCATGGATAAGCTGCTCACTCACAATTTGGAACTTCAAGACTTTGAAGATGCTACACCAAAGAAGAAGTCAGAGAATTCGTTCGCTTTCAAGGCTCAACATGGAAGAACTATCGAAGATGATTCTGACGAAAACGACTCTAACTCTGAAGATCAAGCTCTTCTGGTAAGAAAATTCAAGAAGTTCATGAGATTAAACAAAAGAACAAAAGACAGCAACAACAACAACAACGAGGAAGATCCTATTCGCTATGGATGTAAGAAAAAAAAGACATATGAAGAAAGATTGTCCAACAGCATCATCATCAACGAGAAAAAGCAGCAAATATAACAAAGGCTACCTACAGAGATCTACATCAAGGAAGTATGTGAATACAAGCATATGGCATGATAGCGAAGCCAGCGACTCAGAAGACGAACAATCGGATGACACTGCAAATGTATGCTTGATGGCTTGCGATCAGGTAACCACTAATCCTCTGTTTGATCCTTATGATGATTTCACCTTTGAGCAACTAGGAGAGGCTTTCAGTGACCTATTAAATGACTACAGGAAACTGCGTAGTAAATATAAAACCTCTAAGAAGGTACTTAAAGAGTACAAAGGAGAGATAGGAAGACTTACCGACCAACTACCTGATGTTAGAAATAATATTTCTTCTATTGAGTCTGGTGAGCTTTCTTCTATTAAGCTGTTGTTACACGAGACTACCAAGTTATCCAAAAAAAAGACCAAACTATCATCCCGCTAAAGGAAGATCTATCTAAGAAGAAAAAGAGTCTCTAGTGTGCACAAGTCAGAATGGAAACACTTGTATCTGACTATACTAGATTATATGACACCTCCAAAAAGTTGGAAATTAGTAGAAAAATGGCCTGAAGTTGCTGCTTCCTATTCGAACACGTGTCAATTACCGAATCATCGGAACACACCCAAACCAAATACTGTCAGACCAAACCATACCAAACCAATGCTCAAGAAGACTAATAGGCATGCATTTTCTATACTAGAAAACCAAAACCTACCAATCATGCACCTCACACTACTTTCAACACTCAACATTCAAAATGTCATTATTGTGGCCTCATTAGTCATTATAGAAGCATGAAAAATATTGCATTTAGAGTCACATCGGAAAGGAGAAAAAGAAAGGGCTCACTCTATTCTATAAATAGAGCCCCCTTGCCTCCTTTGAAAAGGGCACCAACTTTCCTTCCCTCCTTCCAACTTGGACTCTTCCTACTACGCACCTTCGGGTGCTAAGTCGAAGAAGTCTAGGACAGTGCGGGTTCAACAAGTCCAGTCAACTATCTAAGCTGCTGACAGTTAGCGGACACCGTTAACTGTTATACGGGCTCCTCATGCAATGTTATACAGAACCACCCGCGTCCAATCCCACATGCAAAACGGACAGGATGGGTCTCAGAAGTCTTCCTATAATGATCGAGCGCAGTACTTTACAGCCTCAGATCAGGGAGCAAATATGATGGTCCCAAAAGTCTTCCTACAACGATCGAGTGCAAGTACTTTTACTAGCCTCAGATCAGAGAGCAAATATGATACCTACGTACCCGGCGCTCGGGATACCTGGGCCCATAAAACAGATGCAAAGGTAGATCAATCTGCTCTCGACTTGCGAGAGGTGGTCATCACTGCACCCAAGCCATCATCAACTGTCGCTACCACAAGACAGTGGCTCCACTATCAAGGCAGTCGGTGTTCTAGCGACTACGACCTACTGCGCCTTTCCAACATCATCTCTGAAATATGATGCAAATTGAAGATGTTGTAACGATCTGCTCTCAACTAGATGCATTACTCAGATGTCTCAGTCAGGCGCATCGTCTCAGTCAAGCGCATCACAATCTTTTGAAGGAGTCCACCATCAAATCTTCTTCGAACAAGGAGATCAGTCAAGAGGAAGATAAACGAAACTCTCTTAAATTGTAACATTTGGCACAACACCTTCTCCTAGAGCCCCCATACCCATCCGGTCAGAAGGTATTCCTCATGCGGCTCGGTCATGGGACATTCCTTATACAGCTCGGTCATGAGACATTCCTCATGCGGTTCGGTCATGAGACGTCCTTCATGTGGCTCGGTCATGAGACGTCCTTTATGCGGCTCAGTCATGAGATATTCCCTCATGCGGCTCAATCATGAGACGTCCTTCATACGACTCGGTCATGAGACATTCCTTCATGCGACTCGGTCACGAGACATTCCTTTATATGGCTCGATCATGAGACATTCTTTCATGCAGCTCAGCCATAAGACATTCCTCATGTGGCTCGGCCAGGAGACATCCTTCATGCAGCTCGCCACAGAAGATTAGTTGATGCATGTGATAAGTTGATCAGGTCTCAACTACTCAACGATAAATCACAACAAATCATAACAAATCCCCAGCTATCAGTCACAGACCGAGTCTCGAGGCATGATTACGGCCATGTGGCCCGGGGATATGCCAGTGGTCATCTATGCGGCTCAAAATATCCTTTATCCGAAAATCACTATAAATAGTAGGGTACCACACCCCTGCAAGATGGTTGGCAATCCAAGGCTAGCAACCTTCAAGAAGGCGATTTCTTCAAGATCTAAAGACTGCGTCAGATAGTCCACGGAGTAAGGTAGAGTTGATAGCACTTTCCTGAGCCTCCACTATCACCCTCCAGAATCAAAACTAAACAATTGTACTTAGATTGTTTCCTAGGATTTCTTTCTTGGCTTTTCTTTGTACAAGCGAGTTTGCAATCAATTTCAGTGTTCTGTAATACCTGTCTTTGATTTTTTTATGGCAAACATGATGGCGACTCTGCTGGGGACGTCCTTCTCTTCTGATGAGAAGCTGGTGACGCAATTTGATGCATCCAAGATCGGCTCTACGCAGCAAATGCTTGTGGTTCATTTTGACCAACAAGCCTTCGAAGAAATACTCTCTGAAGGGAGCGCCAGCCCGTCTCAGAAGCGAGCCAACTCAAAGAGGACTCGCAGGACGCCGGCGCATAAAACTGTTTCCCCCGACCAAGTTCTCGAAGAAGCTACTTCTGCAGCCCAAGACGGTGACCAAAACTCTCCTGCGGCTTTGCTTCCAACCGCGGAGGACCCCACTGTCTCCAAATCCAACAGAAAAAAATACTACGATGCTGAGTTTTTGGGGGCACAAGGGAAATCCTTGCAAACAAAGAAGAAGCCGTATAAGGAAGATGGGCAGTCTGTCCATGCGGCAGCCAACTCTGGCCGCAGACAGACAACTCATGCGGCAGCCAACTCTAGCTGCAAGAAGATGGTCCATGCGGCAGCCAGCTCTAGCCACAAGAAGATGGTCCATACGGCAGCCAAACATGGCCTCAGATGGGATGTCTCATGCAGCCCTACCAGAAGCTCTATGTTTGACAGCCTCTCATGCGGGCCCGATGCCATGCGGCCCATTGAGAATGTGGGATGTATCAATTTGGACTCTTTTTACTATGCACCTTCAGGTGCTAAGTCAAAAAAGTCTCGGGCAGTGCGGGCCCAACCAGCCCAGTCAACTGTCCAAGTTGCTGATTGTCAGCAGGCCCCGTTGACTGTTACACGGGCTCCTGACGGAAAGTTGTACAGAACCACCCGCGTCCAGTCTCCCAGGGCTAACAGACAGGGTGGGTCTTAAAGCCTCCCTCTAAAGATCCAGAGCATGTGCTTTTACTAGCCACGGATCAGGGAGCAAACATGATGCCTAAGCACCTGTGCACTCGGGATACCCGAGTTCACAAGTTTGGTGCAAAGGTAGATCAGCTTACTACCGGCTTACGTGATGTGATTACTCACAAACGTAAGATGGTAGCATCGGCATGCAATGAGTCCCTCTCGGGGCATGATTGCACCCAAGATATCATCAACTACTGCTGCAATAAATTAGCAGCACCTGAAGATCGGCAATCAGTTTTCCAACGACTGCAGAAGCCAGCACCTGTCCGACAACAACTCAAGAAATAGGTGCAAATTCTGGGAGACGAGGGGTTTCCTCTCGTTTCTTGTAATTCAGCTCAGAAGGTTCGTAAGGGAGAAAAGAAGACAGGCTCTTCCAGTCCGGCCATCTCAGCCATTATTGTAAGGAGACCCTCATCTGGGGGGTTCCCATCGACAACCACAGAGGGTGTCTATTTAGGCACTCGATCCAAAAAGAAGCTTCTGGCACCCGGGGGTGCACCTTCGACTTCCTTGATAGTAGATAAAGCTGGAGGGAGCAGTCCCCTCAATGTATGCGACAACCCGGTATACCAAGAGCACATACAGGGGGTAGAGGTCCCCCAGAACTGTACAACAGACTAAGATTTCCCTGAAGATCACCACCTTCACCAAGATAATGCGACTTCCTGCACAGCGGGTAGCACCCCTTCCGAGTTCGAGGAGGAAGACATTCTGACATTTTCCAATGATTTCTCGGCACGGAGGTATGACACAGAGAGCACCTCTGCTATAATCCCTTCCACCTCTGCCCACGTGAGGACAATCTTTATGGCTGACGATGATCACGAAGCACCCTCTGACCGACAATGGCTAAAAGTGCTGGAAGCCATGCTCTTGTCGTTGGTCAAGACCGTCGACGAGATCAAAGCTGCTTTGCCAACTCGACCAGCGAGGACGCCCGGACAAACATGCTCGAGACCCGCAGTCAACGCGGACTCCAACATGACCGCCTCTTCTTTGGACGATGAACCCTTAGGAGCATTTGTTCCCTCAGCTGCAGATGAAGCCAAGGAGGCAAGGAGGGAAGTCCAGGAGCTTCGAGCAATGTTCAATGCCCGAGACTCCTCTCGGGATCTCAGAATACGGCAGCCATATTCCGTTGCATGGAGAGATGTGCCTTTTCCACCACGATATAAGCCGTTCCATATCAATTCATATAATAGGAAGACCTCTGCTAGTATATGACTTACTTTGAAGTCACAACTGACTACTTGCCGCATAGTGACGCCATCCTTACGCGATTATTCATCGAAGCATTGGAGGGGATCGCATTCGACTGGTACCGCAACTTTTCCGATAATTTCATCTATTCTTTTGACGGCTTCAAGCACATGTTCCTGAAAAGATTCTACGAAGTGGGGCATAATGTAACGATGTCATCTCTCATGGACGTCGTTCAGGGAGAAAGGGAGCTAACAAGGAACTATATCGAGCGGTTCCGCCAAACCGTAATGAGATTGCCCCAAGGCAATCCCGAGAGCTCCTTGATTGAAATCTGCCAAAAGAAGCTGCTCCCTACAATTAGCCTCTGGATGGGTGACGATCAGTTCAGGGATTGGACGACCTTCATCATAAGTTCTACCAACGCAGAGACAAAATTAAAGAAGGCTCGCCAGCTGGGATTACACATCCCAGACGAAGAAGATAAGGGCAGACATCCTGGTTCCAGCTCCAGTAACAACAATAGTGGCGCCACCGCCAACCGGGACAATAAGGGCAAACAGGCCATGGTCACTGATACGACTCCGAAGCCCGAACAAAAATAGGCAGAAGGTCCATGGCCCAAGGTTAATTACTCATTTGAACATAATTATGTCAAACCTATCTTCGATATGCTCTTACAAGAGGGTAGGATCCAGCTCCCTCCACCAAGATGCGAGCCCCGAGCAGCAAAAATGAAGGACCCAAAGTATTGTCACTTCAACCGCTATGTCCATCATGCCACTCATGATTGCTTCCAATTGAAGCGGTACATTCAGAGTCTTATCGACTCCAAAGCTCTGTCGATAGACTTTGAAGAGGTTACCGTGGCGACAAACATGGTGTCTATTTAGTTCAGTAATTTCCTTCCAACAAGCACTCCAGACGGGGCCATACCTGTCCCTCGGACAACGATGGAGGTTACTAATCTTCCATCCGTCTGGATCCAGACATCTGGATTGGTACCCCTCACCACATCGCGAGGAGAGATCATGTGGATGCATCCAGTCTTGGTGCCCGAAGTTACCCATGAGGTGTTATCTCTTACCAGCAAGAAAAAGGTGAAGAACAGTTTGGCAACTCTAGAGGGGGGTGAATAGAGTATATATAGAAAAATGACCAATTAAAAATAACTCTTTCACCAATAATAAATAATCAGAGTAAAGTGCGGAAAATAAAAGGAGATCAAAAGAGCATACGCAAATACAGCGATTTTAACCTGGTTTCCCTCGTGAAGGACTAGTCCAGGCCTGAGAACTCTAGCTCAGGATTCAAATCCACTATTTGTGAAATAGTAGTTTACAACCGTACCTTTACTTCAGAAGAGCACGTCAACTTCTAACAGAGGATCGCAGTGGCGATTTGCTTGGAATTGTCCAAGCGACTTCTTTGACTCTTGCACAAGAATCCTAACTGAGAGATGCTGAGCACTCGAGACTTAGGAGGCTTATGGCTAGTAGATGGGAAGGATATGGCTTATTTCAGCTATAAGAGAGAAGAGAAGAGAAGATTGGATGGATTGGAATGAGAGAATTCATGCCCTATTTATAGTGTTTTTATAGGCAGAATTAAGCCAGAATTCGGGTAGGAAAATTCAAATATTTGGCCGTTGGACAACTAGCAACCAGCTAACCCTAAAATTAGGGTTCCTGATTTCTAGGGGACAGAGTTCGGCCCGAACTCTGTGTGGAGGCAGAGTTCGGCCCGAACTCTGTCTCCAGAGCACAGAGTGGTTCAAAGGGGACCATTTGGAAATTTCTGGTTTGGTGGAGCTTTGGGATTTTTGGGTAGGCTATAGTCTAAGTTTCAAGAGCTCAGCATGACTCAGAGTACATTAGTCTAGACTCAAAGAAAGTGTAAAATACAGACTCGAATCAACTGAGACACGGAAGCTGAGCTGTCTTCTGTCTTGAGCTTAAATGCAGACGTCGTATGTCGTATTGAATTATTACAGATATTATTTAGTCAATATTGTCAATATTTGGTTGACTGTGACTTTGTGTCAACAATCTCCCCCATATTGATAATTGACAAAATAATATATGTATATTCAACATTCATACCTGGACACAGTTGATCATAGCAACATAGCTCCCCCATAATCGATGTCGAGCTAGAAATAAGAGCTCCCCCGTGATCAGCGAACGGCGCTGAGCTAGTAGAGATAGCTCCCCCGTAAAGAATGCATTGAACCTGTATAATATCTCCAAAAAGCACAAACAAGCACAGATATACGAAATTGAAAGATATGATACTAAATATATCTAGCCAGAATATACATAGTTCTCCCCCTTTTGGCAGTTAGCAATATAGACTGCATATGAATGAAAGATTATATAAACTGCAGTATAGAAAATGAAGAGTGATGCAACCACACCAAGCAGAGAAGAAACAGTGTATGACTAAACAAAATGAGTTACTAGCAAAAAGTAAAACTATGATAATGAGCATAAAATGTCATCCACAAAACCAAGTGTCAAACACACAACCAGAGTTTGAGTACATAAAACCAAGGACATAAATCCATAATAAACTAAATAACTGAAATAAAAAAGCATCAACTAAGATCATCATCAGTAGCAGCAGCAGATCGAGCCAATCTCCATCACGGAGCACGAGAAGGTCCTGGAGGGTCTGAAGGACCAGGGAAGGAGCGACGGGGGTCCAGAAATGCAGCATTCGGATCCATGTAACGCATGACCCATGGATCATCAATGTGATGGCCCGCGCGCTCAGGATCCCGCTCCATGGGAATGTGCAGATGATGAGATATGGAGTACCGTATATCATGCAGGGAGTTGCCGAGGGCACTCATCTGTAGAGTAGTACGATAATCCAGCTGGGTCCAGCGCTCGTCCTCAAGGTCAAAACGATCCCGGAGCATAGTCTGAATAGACTCAAGAGTGGCAGGTGGAAGTGGTACATCCTGACCGAGTGGAGGGGCGTCAGGCTCCTCATCAGCAGAATGCTCAGAAGCCTCAGGAGAGGCGACGACTGCCTGAGAACGTCGTGCCTTGGACAGGAAAGCAGGAGCAGGCAAGAACTGACAGTCATGAATAGGAATAATGAACGCACGAAAAACCATAGGAAGATATAAAGGATAAACCAATGCTTTTGGTTTCTTCCTACAATTTATCATCCAGTCCATCATTGTCCTAGGAAGATTGAAGGGGATACGATAATGAAGGTGATACAAAGCAGATATCTCAAAGTAGGCAACTTCATCAGTGGAGCCAGCTTTTGGCAAGATAGTGTTAAAAATGATTCGATGAAGTTCATAGAAATATGGGTTGAGGTGCTTGGCCATAAGTTTGCGAGGACTTATGTTAGGAGCACATAATTCCTCCTTGAAACCTTCGAGAGAAGTATCGCCAACAAATTGAAATTGACGAGCTTCCACAAGTTTATCCCAAGCATCGAGATTAAAAAGATCAAGAACATCCCCCAACTCAGAATCATTGAAAGCAATGTCAATACCGGCAACCCGGGAATAGATGTGGGTTGCATCGAAAGTTAAATTGCAATAAAACATTTGGATTGCGCTACGGTAAATGACAAAATTTGAGGCAACTAACGCATCCAAACATAGATCACGAAACAATGATTCATATTGAGAAAAGATTATAAAATTTATCGAATGTCCCCCGAACACCGAACGAGTCCGAAAGTCGCTAAACCATGCATTAGACGCGTCTAGCGACACAAATAATCGCTCGTCATATGTATTCGGATCATGGGGACAAGGCGGGTTGAACAACGGATGAATGGGTTGTTGTTCAACTACTTGCTCAATTGGAGGAGGAGGATTCGAAGAGGAAGCTCCCTCAGTTCGAGTCCTTTTCCCACGATTGGGCAAGCGAGGAGCCATTTGCAAGAAAATAGAGAACTTGAAATGGAGAGAAAGAAGGGGATATACCTGAAATCAACAACAAACAGTGGAAGAGAATGATGAGAAACCCCTTTCCCTTGATTTTGAGGAGCAATGGAGTACTTCTAGATCAAAAACTAGGGTTAGGGTTTGTAGGAAGAAGGTTAGAGAGATGGAGAATAAGGAAATAGTGAAGGAGAGAGAAGAAAACCTGAAATATAAGAGAGGATTTTCGTTGGTCGGAAGAAATTCTGACCGTATGATCTAAACTGATCCAACGGCAGAGGCTGATCCCGACGCTGGACCAATAGGGACCGAACTCGGCCCGAACTCTGTTAGGGGCAGAGTTCGGCCCGAGTTCTGGATTAGTGGTCCAGAACTTAAAACAGGCTGAAGAGATGAAAAAATGGTTAAGTGTTGAAGAAAAAAAAGGTAGAGAGGATAAAAGTATGATGAATGCATTGAAGTACATAGAGAGGTACACAAAAGTCAGAATGAACTTTAGAAAAATCAATTAGGCAATATTAAATCGAAACAAACCATCTAACAAACAAGGAAATATATTGTAATTTAATATTTCAAATTTGCCATGGGTTAGCTGTAGGGGCCGGATCCCAGCTAGCGGTAGTCCTAAGGACTAGTGCACCGTGTCGCTTAGGCTTTTACGCCTTGTTGTCAGAAGGACCCTTTCGGCTTGTACCCATACCAAATTCGTCATAAAAGAATCAAAATATACTCGATATTTACGTAGGTGAGTCTCAACTTATAACTGCTTCATCCAAAATTCCGAGTTCACGACAAAGGAAATTGAAGCGCTCTTCGGATAATGGCTTAGTAAAGAAATCTGCTAGCTGATGATCAGTGTCAATAAATTCTAAGTTAATCGTGCCGTTTTGCTGATGATCACGCAAAAAGTGGTATCTTATCTCAATGTGTTTAGTGCGTGAGTGACAGACAGGGTTTTTAGTCAAATTAATGGCACTAGTGTTGTCACAGAATATAGGAATATGCATGAAAGATAACTTATAGTCTTCAAGGGTTTGCTTCATCCATAGAATTTGTGCACAACAACGCCCAGCTGCTATGTATTCAGCTTCTGTTGTGGATAGTGCGACAGAGTTCTGCTTCTTGCTAAACCAGGAGACTAAAACCTTTCCTAATAAATGACACGTGCCGCTCGTACTTTTACGGTCGACCTTGCATCCAGCGAAGTCAGCATCAGAGTAACCAATAAGGTCAAATGATGTGGACTTGGGATACCATAGGCCCACTGTAACCGTACCCTTAAGGTATCGAAAGATACGCTTAACAGCGGTCATGTGTGATTCCTTAGGATTAGCTTGATATCTAGTACATAGGCAAATACTAAACATGATATCGGGACGACTAGCAGTTAAATAAAGTAAGCTGCCTATCATACCTCGAAACTTACGTTGATCAACAGGTTTGCCGCTCTCATCTGGTTCGAGTTTGGTTGAAGTAGCCGTTGGAGTGCTGATTGGTTTGACGTTGTCAAGATCGAACTTCTTCAGCATGTCCTTGGTATACTTCGATTGACAGATGAAAGTTTCATTAGCCATTTGTTTCACTTGCAGGCCATTTGTTTCGTCTGCATACACTTGGCAAATTCTTGACAGAGGGTTTCATCAGTAGACCCAAAAATGATATCATCAACATAGATTTGAATCAACAGAATAGTGTCTTTAAAAGATTTTATAAACAGTGTATTGTCAATTTTCCCTTTTGAAAAACCTTTCTCAAGTAAGAAGCTACTTAGCCTTTCATACCAAGCTCTGGGGGCTTGTTTGAGGCCATAAAGTGCTTTCTTTAGCTTGAACACGTGGTCGAGAAATTTGTGATTTTCAAAGCCAAGAGGTTGTTTTACATAAACTTCCTCCTTAATAAAACCATTCAAGAAAGCACTTTTCACATCCATTTGAAATAATTTGAAGTTTTGAAAATTAGCAAAAGCACAAGACATCCGAATGGATTCTAGTCTAGCAACAGGAGCATACGTCTCATCGTAGTCGATACCTTCCTCTTGGTTGCATCCTTGAGCTACTAGACGCGCTTTGTTACGTGTGACTGAACCATCTTCATTTACTTTGTTTCTAAAAACCCATTTAGTACCAATTATCGAGTGATTAACCGGTTTAGGAACGAGTTCCCATACTTGGCTTCTCTCGAATTGGTTGAGTTCTTCTTGCATAGCAGAAATCCAAAATTCATCATTAAAAGCTTCAGAAATGTTTTTAGGCTCTACTTGTGAAATGAAGGCAGTGCTAGCAACGGAGTCCCTTAGTGATGATCTAGTAGTTACTCCACGTGAAACTTCTCCTATTACTAAATTTTCTGAATGAGAAGGTTTGAAAGAGAATTTCTTAGGCAAACCCTCCAGAGAATCAGTTTCAGTTGAAGTATTCATTGGAGTAGAAGTTGATGGCTCAACGTCATCATCAAGAGTACTTACTGCACTGTTATCTTCATCAAAAGTCACATTTGATGACTCTTCCACAATAAGTGAGCGTTTATTAAAAACTCTATATCCCTTACTCTTGGCGGCATAACCAAGAAAGATACTATCGTCAGCTTTGGCATCAAATTTGCCTAAGTTGTCTTTGGTGTTAAGGATAAAACATCTACAACCAAAAACTTTAAAATAAGAGACATTGGGGGTTCTCCCAAACCAAAGCTCATAGGGTGTTTTCTTCGTAATGGGACGAATCAGCACCCTATTCAAAATGTGGCATGTTGTACTGACAGCTTCTGCCCAAAAGTATTTCGGAAGTGAAAATTTATTCAACATGACTCTGGCCATATCGCCGAGAGTTCTATTCTTCCGCTCCACAACACCATTTTGTTGAAGAGTTCTAGGACAAGAAAATTCATGATCAAAACCATTTGCATTGCAAAAAATTTCAAAATCATAATTTACGAATTCGCCTCCATGATCACTTCGGATTCGAGTAATCATGTAGCCTTTTTCGTTTTGAACTTTCTTTACAAAAACTTTGAAAACAGAAATAGCATCGCTCTTATTAGCGAAAAAGAAAACCCAAGTAAATCTCGAAAAATCATCAACAATAACAAATGCATAAAGTTTGCCACCAAGGCTAGCTATTCTACTAGGACCAAATAAATCCATATGAAGTAGTTGCAAGGGTCTAGTAGTACTTACAGAGTTGATGGAATGAAATGAGGATTTAGTTGCCTTGTTTAGTTCACATTCGGCACATACCGTGTCCTTTTTGAATGTGATATCAGGCAATCCTCTCACTAGCTTCTTGGTAGACAGCCTGGATATAGCATCCATGTTGGTATGACCAAGACGCTGGTGCCAAAGTAGTCGTTCGTCTTTGTGGGCATATAGACTTCTACCTGCATTATTAGTATTTATAGAAAGATAGAAAATATATATGTTATCCTCTCTTTTCCCTTCAAAAGCAATGTCTCCTGTTGACCTATCATAGATGTAGCAACTGTTTTGTCCAAAGTTAATATCATATCCATGATCAGCAAGATGACTAATGCTGAGCAGGTTATGCTTTAACTCGGTCACTAGGCAGACATCCTTTATTACAGGAGAAGGAGGATGACCAATGATACCATTACCTATTATGTGCCCTTTGAGATTGTTACCGAAGGATACATATCCTTCTCTCTTCATCGATAGTGATGCAAAAAGATTTGCATCTCCCGTCATATGTCGCGAGCATCCACTATCGAGAATCCACTTACTTTCAGTTGAGGAGGGAAGGTCCACCTACATCAAGAGTAGATGTGACCTTTGGTACCCGAGTTCTTGAGGGTCCTGAAAAGTTAGTCTTTAGAAACCAAGCATATATCTATTTATCTACAAGTCTTCTAACTTTGCACTGTGGTGAGATGTGTCCATGTGATCCACAGTAAGTACAGATAGCATTCTTATTTATACTAGGAGCATGAGAATAATATCTATAAGCAACAGGATGAGGATGAACATGATGTGAAGAGTTAGCATGGTGATGATGATTATGCATAGAATGAGTGGCATGGTGATGGTGTATATGAGGCATATCATGATGGTTTTGTCTATATGACATGGCATGATGATATTGTCTATGATGTGTGACATGCTGATATTGTCTATATGGCATGGCATGATGATTTTGTCTATATGGCATATGATGATCTTATCTATATGGCATTGCATGATGATCTTGTCTATACTATGTGTGGAGTGATGTGGATTGTGTCTTTGTGCATGATGATTGTGTACTGAGTGATAATTATTCTTACGTGCACGTGGTTTGTGAAAGTTTGTGTATATAAATGCATGGTTATGTGCTGCATGAGAATGACATGGTTGACTAGCATGAGTGGTGTTGTGCCCATGTGATTGGGTTTGAGGTTGAACAACCTGTTTACCCAATTTGGTTTCTAATCTTTTAGAAACAGCTTGCAGTTCATCAACCTTAATATTTAAGCCATATATCTTAGTCATGGAAATCTTGTGTCTACTCTTTTCTTCAGCAAGCAACGTGTTGAGTGTAGTAATTTTTTGAGTTTGTTGCTCAATATGTGCTTCAGCATCATGTAAGCTTAATTTAAGCTTGGATACTTCATCAGTGTCATTAGTGGGTGTCGTGTTTCTAACATTATCAAGAAGTAAGGAAATTCTTTGTATCTCATCTTCAAGACTTTTGATTTTGTCCTTGGCATGTTTGTATTTACCGATGACCTTTTTGTGATCATCGAGTAAATCAGTAAAAGCATCGCCAAGTTCATCAAAAGAGAAGTCATCTAGAGTTTCGTTAGATACCTTGTTGTAAGTTGCCATTAGGCACACATTTGCTGTATCTTGAGGAGAGTCCTTTTCTTTCTCGGAGTCACTCGCTTCACTTTCATGCCAAATTCCTGTGTTGGCATATTTCTTTGATGAGTTCTTTTTGTATGGCTTCTCATAGCGGTTGCACTTCTTCAAGAATGGGCAGTCTTTTCGGACATGTCCAGTCTTCTTGTAACCGTAACAGGTTGGCTCTTCTTCATCATCTTCTTGTGAATTCTTCTTCCTTCGATTGAAGCGAAGGAATTTTCTGAAGTTGCGAACCATGAGAGCTTGGTCTTCATCATCCGAGTTATCGTCTTCGGTCTCATCGTGATCAGCCCTTCGTCGATGAGCTTTGAGTGCGATCTCCCTGGTCTTCGGAGCAGGCTCTTCGAAGTCCTTAAGGTCAAGCTCGTGAGTCATGAGCTTACCCATCAAGGTCTCCATTGACATTGATGTGAGATCGTTTCCTTCTATGATGGCCGTCACCTTAGGGTTCCAAATCTTTGGCAACCCTCTGAGTAACTTACGAATCTTCTCGTGGTTTGAGTACTGCTTACCAAGCGAGGATCTAGGATTGATGATGTCGAGGAATCTTGTAAACATTTGAGTGATCGTCTCATTTGGCTTCATCTTGAAGGCTTCGTATTCTTGAGTGAGACGGCTTATTTTAGATTCCTTGACTTGTGTGGTTCCCTCATGCGTCACTTCTAGAAGTCTCCATACTTCATGAGCAGTGGTGCATGTGGAGATCCTGTTGAATTCATTCCTGTCTATAGCACAGAATAAAGCATTAATAGCCCTAGCATCTAGACTTGCCTGTTTCTTCTCCTCGACAGAATATTTGTCGTGTGGTTTCTCAATGAGGTCACCATCGACAACTATCCTGACAGGCTTTTTGTAACCGTCAGTGACGACAGTCCACAGGTCAAAGTCTAGAGACTTAAGATAGAAGCTCATCCTTGTTTTCCAATATGTATAGTTAGTTCCATCAAATAGGGGAGGCCTATGAGTGGACTGACCTTCACCATGATTGGAAATCAAGGATTGTGTGGTTGCCATGGATCAGCTCTTAGGATGTTAGTCCTTATAAAGAGAACAGAGCTCTGATACCAATTGAAGAACAGTTTGGCAACTCTAGAGGGGGGTGAATAGAGTATATATAGAAAAATGACCAATTAAAAATAACTCTTTCACCAATAATAAATAATCAGAGTAAAGTGCGGAAAATAAAAGGAGATCAAAAGAGCATACGCAAACACAGCGATTTTAACCTGGTTTCCCTCGTGGAGGACTAGTCCAGGCCTGAGAACTCTAGCTCAGGATTCAAATCCACTATTTGTGAAATAGTAGTTTACAACCGTGCCTTTACTTCAGAAGAGCACGTCAACTTCTAACAGAGGATCGCAGTGGCGATTTGCTTGGAATTGTCCAAGCGACTTCTTCGACTCTTGCACAAGAATCCTAACTGAGAGATGCTGAGCACTCGAGACTTAGGAGGCTTGTGGCTAGTAGATGGGAAGGATATGGCTTATTTCAGCTATAAGAGAGAAGAGAAGAGAAGATTGGATGGATTGGAATGAGAGAATTCATGCCCTATTTATAGTGTTTTTATAGGCAGAATTCGGCCAGAATTCGGGTAGGAAAATTTAAATATTTGGCCGTTGGACAACTAGTAACCAGCTAACCCTAAAATTAGGGTTCTTGATTTCTAGGGGACAGAGTTCGGCCCGAACTCTGTGTGGAGGCAGAGTTCGGCCCGAACTCTGTCTCCAGAGCACAGAGTGGTTCAAAGGGGACCATTTGGGAATTTTTGGTTTGGTGGAGCTTTGGGATTTTTGGGTAGGCTATAGTGTAAGTTTCAAGAGCTCAGCATGACTCAGATTACATTAGTCTAGACTCAAAGAAAGTGTAAAATACAGACTCGAATCAACTGAGACACGGAAGCTGAGCTGTCTTCTGTCTTGAGCTTAAATGCAGACGTCGTGTGTCGTATTGAATTATTACAGATATTATTTAGTCAATATTGTCAATATTTGGTTGACTGTGACTTTGTGTCAACAAAAGGACAGAAAGTCTAGAGCCTACCACATAATTTTAGCCGAAGCTGAAGAAGTTGTAGCCGTTGTTTCCCGGTCTGGAGCACAAGTCCAGCCTGCACGGGATAGTTCAGCCGAAGATCCTCAGTCGGCAACGTTGCCTCCCTCTGATGTTCCAAGGCCATTTCAGCCTCCACTGGCGGATAAGTCCAAGATAAAGTAAATCTGCTTCGACGGGCCACTCCGCAATGATGTACCTCAGGGACTGGAGAGATCTTACAACTTTGATATATTAGCACAATTGGCTAATACGCCAGCAAAGTTGTCGTTATACGAGCTCCTAAGGTTCTCAAAGGATCTTCGTGTCGCATTAAGCGAAGCACTCCAAAATGCTGACGCCTACCTAGCTCAGGTCAAGCCTCCAGGGAAAGACCAGCCAGCAGATCCACAGGGCAGCGATAGCACAGATGCAGTATCCAACATCGTATTTACTCCACAGGACATGTTGATCAAGTCTAATTTGCATGGTCGCCCCTTGTACTACACTGGATACATAGGCAACATCAAGGTGGATTGGATGCATATCGACCCTGGCTCGTCAATAAGCATCATCCCAAAAAGCTTGCTCCAACTTCTTGGCATCCCTATGCACCGGCTAGCAGCGACCAACACTGCCATTAGCGGTTTTAACTCGGGAAGGAGCTATCCCCTAGGGAAGATCCGGTTGAAATGCCAGATTGGTGGCCTGAAGACAGAAGTTACCTGCTACGTCATAGATGTAGACACCTCCTACAACATCCTCCTGGGACGTCCGTAGATACATGACTATATGATCTTCACCAGTATTTCAAGTATGTCAGTAAGCATGGTTACGTGAAAACTGAATTTGCCGTCATCGATCCCTTCGAAGGGGTTGAATCTTATTACCCTTCGGAGGCTTTTCTATATGACGAATCCAAGAAACATATAACTGACGAACTGGAAGCCATCACAGGGCCAGAAGAACCCTTGAGAATTCGTCTCCAAGCTCGTAAATCGGGCAAGGCCGTACCCCTCGTCGCAACCTTGCATAAAGAGGTGCTCGGTTCTCCTGCCTCACCTACGCAGTTGGAACCAATAGTCATCCGTCTCCCAAGATCCAGCCAGGAGCCAAAACATGTCATAGGGCCAATGGTGATCCGACTGCCGAAATCTAATCAAAGGCAATATGAAGATGTAAGGCCCTCTGTAACACCGATGGTAATCCGATTACCAAAATTCACTCAAAGGCGACCGGAAGACGCAAAGTCCCATGCTGAGCCAATTGTCATCCGTCTTTCCAAGACGAGCCAGCAGCCAAGTGTCGATCCAACACTCTCAGGCAAGTCAATACCTCAAGCTGAACCCTTGGTGGCCAAGTTGCCCAAGACAGCGTCCCAATCTCCGATCACGCAGGGGGTAGCAGAAGAAGATGAAGAACTCATAATATATCTGGTTGTAAGGATGGATAGTCCCTCTCCGGATGATGTGACAACCGTCCATACCGTAAGCCGACTTGCTCCCATTAAAGATGCCTACTTCCTAGTCTCAGGCATCTTTGGCCAAAAAGAAGGATCTCAACCCTTCATGTCTTAAGAGTTTGATCTTGAACCCGATACAGGGAGACTACCGCTCTACCGGTATAGTCCTCAGGCCAAGTACTTCATGTAAAAATAGGGATACGACATGGAGGCGACCCCAGGTCTAAATTACGGCAGCGGTCGGCGATCACTTCTGCAGCTGTCAACTCCGACATTATTGTGGCAAATTTCTGAAGAAATACTATGTCTAAAGGATATGATGGTACTCCCTCAAAACTATCACATCTTCCTGAGTGGTGAGTCATGTACGATAGTACCACTTAACTCACACTCCATCACATCTCCCTGAGTAGCGAGCCACGTACGATGATACCTCTGAACTCACACTCTATTGCATCTCCCTGAGTGGTGAGTCATGTACGACGATACCTCTGAACTCCCACTCTAATGCTTTACCTCACAGGAGTCTGCCCAGTTCATTATTATCCCTGAGCAAACTTCCTGGGCCTGATTATTGTGTGTCACATCCATATTATCTCTGATACCGATAATCTTCCGACTTAACACCTGTACCCCAACCCGAGATAAAAGACACAGTATTAAGACCATAAAACCTATCACCTTTGTTGGGTTTTGTTTCAAATCTATTACCTGTACCGCCAGTACGTAGAAGGGTAATAGGTCCACAAAAGTTATACTAATCTATTACCCGCACCACCAGTGCACATAAGGGTAATAGGTCAAAAAAAAAGTTATCCTAATCGATTACTCACACCATCGGTGTACCAATGACTGGTAGATCCATAAAATATCATTCAAATATATTACTCGCACTACCAGTGCACAAAAAGGGTAATAGGTTCACAAAATTCCCCAACGGGAAAAATAACCACGTCCATATTACCTATGAGTTGTTTTTCCGTCCATCACAAACAAACCACCCAATATATAGAACTTTCACGTTGATAGCACCTCTGAGTTGTTCTATGTATCCTCATTAGGCCTACTCCTACCACGTCATTATTACCTCTAAGTAGGAAGGCTCTACTTTAGACCCATATTTACCACGTCCTCATTACCTCTGAGTAAATATGTTGGTTTTCTCTCCACTTATTTTTCGTAATCGCACCACCAATACACAA
Organism: Iris pallida; assembly: GCA_029216955.1. Lineage (NCBI taxonomy): Eukaryota > Viridiplantae > Streptophyta > Magnoliopsida > Asparagales > Iridaceae > Iris > Iris pallida. The sequence goes on along the minus strand of JANAVB010025196.1, from coordinate 31,567,854 downwards.
AAAGGATAATAGGTCCACAAATGTCCTCTGTTGACCACAAATGCTATATTAGGTCCTCTAGTACATGCACCCCTTTTTCACAATCATATGCTTCTGGAACCCAGTTGTTCCATGGCATTCATTACCCGTTGCGTAGAACTTCCATGTCCATAATACCTCTGAGTTGTTCTATGTATCCTCATCTGAGTCCACTCCCACCACGTCTTCATTACCATCAACCCTATATTTACTATGTTCTTACCACCTCTGAGTAAATATGACAGTTCCCTCTCTCAACTTATTATCCGTACCTAAAACCAAGGTACGCCAAGGATGATAAGTCCACATAAAATCTCCAGCGGAAGTACCCAAACCTATCACGTCCATGCAACCTCTGATAGGATTGCCACACCTAAACAACTCTACTTTCCATGCTTCTTATTCAAAGTATTCCAAATTTGCAATTTGAAAACTTTGAAGGGGGTCTTGTAGAAGCATGGAAAATATTGCTTTTAGTCTCACATCGGAAATGAGAAGAAGAAAGGACTCACTCCATTCTATAAATAGAGCCCCCTTGCGTCCTTTGAAAAGGGCACCAACTTTCTGTCCCTCCTTCCAACTTGGACCCTTCCTACTACGCACATTCGGGTGCTAAGTCAAAGAAGTCTAGGGCAGTACGGGCTCAACAAGCCCACTCAACTGTCTAAGCTGCTGACCGTCAGCGGATACCGTTAACTGTTATACGGGCTCCAGATGGAAAGTTATACAGAACCATCCGCGTCCAATCCTACATACAGAACGGACAGGGTGGGTCTCAGAAGTCTTCCTATAACGATCGAGCGCAGTGCTTTACTAGCCTCAGATCAGGGAGCAAATATAATGGTCCCAAAAGTCTTCCTACAATAATCGAGAGCAAGTGCTTTTACTAGCCTCAGATCAGGGAGCAAATATGATACCTACGCACCCGGGCGCTCGGGATACCTGGGCCCACAAAACAGATGCAAAGGTAGATCAATCTGTTCTCGACTTGCGAGAGGTGTTCATCACTACACCCAAGCCATCATCAACTACCGCTGCCATAAGACAGTGGCTCCACTATCAAGGCAGTCGGTGTTCTAGCGACTACGACCTATTGCGCCTTTCCAACATCATCTCGGAAACATGATGCCAATTGAAGACGTTGTAACGGCCTGCTCTCAACTAGATGCATTACTCAGATGTCTCAGTCAGGCACATCATCTCAGTCAAGGGCATCACAATCTTCTGAAGGAGTCCACCATCAAATCTTCTTCGAACAAGGAGATCAGTCAAGAGGAAGACAAACGAAACTCTCTCAAATTATGACATTCAGCACAGCACCTTCTCCTAGGGCCCCCATACCCATCCGGTCAGAAGGCACTCCTCATATGTCTCGATCATGGTACATTCCTCATACAGCTCGATTATGAGACATTCCTCATGCGGTTCGGTCATGAGACGTCCTTCATGCGGCTCGGTCATGAGACGTCCTTCATGCGGCTCGGTCACGAGAGATTCCCTCATGCGGCTCAGTCATGAGACGTCCTTCATGCGGTTCGGTCATGAGACGTTCCTTTATGCGACTCGGTCATGAGATATTCCTTCGTACAGCTCGATCATGAGACATTCTTTCATGCGGCTCAACCATGAGACATTCCTCATGCGGCTTAGCCAGGAGACATCCTTCATGCGGCTGGCCACAGAAGATTAGTTGATGCACATGACAAGTTGACCAGGTCTCAACTGCTCAACGACAAATCACAATAAATCCTAACAAATCCCCAGCTACCAGTCACAGACCGAGTCTCGAGGCATGATTATGGCCATGTGGCCCGGGGATTTACCACGTGGTCATCTATACAGCTCAAAATATCCTTTATCCCGAAATTTCTATAAATAGCAGGGTGCCACACCCCTGCAAGATTATTGGCAATCCAAGGCTGGCAACCTTTAAGAAGGCAATTCTTTCAAGATCTAAAGACTGTGTCAAATAGTCTACGGAGTAAGGCAGAGTTGATAGCAGTTTTCCGAGCCTCCACCGTCACCCCCAGAATCAAAACTAAATAATTGTACTTAGATTGTTTCCTAGGATTTCTTTCTAGGCTTTTCTTTATACAAGTGAGTTTGCAATCAATTTCAGTATTCTGTAATACCTGTCTTTGAATTTTTATGGCAAACAGTCATATATCCTCTGTATGTAGAATCAGAAAGTTAGTAGATTTAAATATTTATGCATAGATATCAAAGACTAACATGTCAGGACCCTACAAGAAATGGGTACCAAAAGTTTCATCTGCAAACTATTTTGTAGGTGGGACACCCTTCACATGCTAGAAGCAAATGGATCCTCGACAGCGGTTGCTCACGACACATGACCGGTGATGCATCATTATTCGAAGAAGAATAAAGAAGGATACGTCTCCTTCGAATAATTTGAGAGGGTATATAATCGGTATCGGTGACATTGGTAAGGCTCCCTATCCTTTGATTAAAGATATTTGTCTAGTTACCGAGTTAAAACATAATCTGTTCAGCATAAGCCATTTAGCTGATCACGGTTATGGCATTAATTTCGTCAAAGACAAATGTACTATAGTTGATAGCTCAACTGGCAGTACTATCTTTGAAGGTATCAGGGAAGATAACATATATGTTTTCTATTTGTTAGTAGATGCTAACAAAGCAGGTAGATGCTTGATGGCCAAGAGCATTGAGAGTCAACTATGGCATATGAGATTCGGTCATGCAAACATGGACACAATTTCAAAACTATCCACAAAGAAGTTAGTACGCAGCTTACCGGACATATCTTTCAAGAATGATACGATATGTAGCGAATATAAAAAGAACAAAGCTACCCGATCCGTCTTTAAATCCAAGAACGCCGTAAGTACCACTAGACCTCTACAATTATTGTATATGGATTTATTTAGACCTAGTTGAATTGCTAGTCTATGTGGTAAGTTATATGCATTTGTCATTGTAGATGATTTCTCTAGATACACATGGGTATATTTTCTTGCACACAAGAACGATGCTTCATCAGAATTCATCACCTTTTACAAGAAAGTACATAATAAAAAAGGTTTCATGATTACTCGCATTCGTAGTGATCATGGCGACAAATTTGAGAATCAGAGTTCAAGCAATTCTGTGACACACACTATTATATGCATGAGTTTTCCTGTCCTAGGACTCCACAACAAAATAGAGTTGTGGAACGTATGAACAGAACTCTATCAGAAATGGCTAGAGTAATGTTAAACAAGTTTAGTCTATCTAGATACTTTTAGGCTGAAGCTGTCAATACAACGTGCTATATTCTCAATAGGGTTCTGATTGGACCTATATCGAAGAAGACTCCCTATGAGTTATGGTTTGATAGAACACCCACTGTTTTATATTTCAAGATATTTGGTTGTAAATGTTTTATTCTTAATACTAAAGACAACCTAAGTAAATTTGATAAAAATGTCGATGAAGGTATCTTTTTAGGTTATGCGGCAAAGAGCAAAGGGTACAGCGTCTTCAATAAAAGAACCATAATCATCAAAGAATCAATTAATGTCAAGTTTGATGAACTAAATCAACATTCAGTCGATGATGATAATAAAGACGTAAGTACACCAAGTACAGCTACTGCAAAACCTTCACACAAAGATGCAGAACCTACACACCAAGCACCAACTGAGTCTTCAAGCAGATCACATACAGAACCAGAAGCCAAAACCAGCAATCCTGAGGATATGCCAAAAGAGATGAGATTATTGGTAGATCATCCAAAGGACTTGGTAATTGGTGAGATTACCAAGGGTGTAAGTACTCGTTCCTCTAATAAAGATATAGCTTCCTGTGTTGCTTTTATCTCACAGCTTGAACCCAAAAACATTGAAGAAGCATGTAGTGATAATTTTTGGTTAGATGCTATACAAAAGAAATTAAACCAATTCGAACAGAATCAAGTTTGGGAACTTGTTCCCAAGCCCATTGATCATCCGGTCATTGGCACCCATTGGGTATTCTGAAACAAACTAAACGAGAATGGTTTAGTGACTCATAATAAGGCTCGACTCCTAGCTCAAGGATACAATCAAGAAGAAGGTATCGACTACGATGAAACTTATGCCCCAGTTGCGAGATTAGAATCCATTCGTATGTTATATTGATTTTCATGTTTTCATAATTTCAAATTATTTCAAATGGATGTTAAAAGCGCATTTCTAAATGGTTTTATAAAAGAAGAAGTTTATGTAGCTCAACCTCCAGGTTTTACTGATTTCAAAAATTATGATTATGTTTTCAAGTTGAAGAAAGCCTTATACGGTTTGAAACAAGCTCCTTGTGCTTGGTACGATCGTCTAAGCTCTTTTCGACTTGACAATAATTTTTTAAAAGGAAAGGTTGACACTATACTGTTTATAAAATCTTTGAATAGTAATCTTCTTTTGATTCAAATCTATGTAGATGATATTATTTTTGAATCCACTGATAAATCTCTTTGTCAAGAATTTATGAAGTGTACGCAGAATGAGTTTGAGATGAGCATGATGAAAGAGCTAAAATTCTTTCTCAGACTGTAAATCAAACAAACCAAAAATAGGACGTTCATAAATCAAGCAATATACACAAAAGATTTATTAAAGAAGTCGGACCTGGAAGCAGTCAAACCACTTAGCAATCCAATGGCAACTTCAACCAAGCTTGATATTGATGAACAAGGTAAACCCGTCGATATACGTAAGTATCGAGGTATGATGGATAGCTTATTGTACTTAAGTGCTAGTCGACCAGATATTATGTTTAGTGTTTGCTTGTGTGCACGTTTTCAAGCCAATCCTAAGGAATCACATTGTGCACAGTTAAGCGTATCTTTCGATACCTTAAAGGCACTTCTTCTGTCGGCTTATGGTATCCTAAAACCACGTTATTTGACCTAATCGGTTATTCTGATGTTGATTTTGCTGGATGCAAAGTAGATAGAAAAAGTACCAACGGCACATGTCATTTTCTAGAAAAAGTCCTACTCTCTTGGTTTAGCAAGAAGCAAAATTCTATCGCATTATCAACAACTGAGGTTGAGTATATTGCCGCAGGACGTTGTTGTGCACAAATTTTGTGGATGAAGCAAACTTTAGAAGACTTTGGATTATATTTCACACACATACCCATTTTCTGTGATAACACTAGTTCTATTAATTTGACTAAGAATCCAGTATGTCATTCTCGTACTAAGCATATTGAGATTCGACATCATTTTCTTAGTGATCATCAACAAAATGGAGATATAGACCTTGTATACATAGACACACAGAATCAATTGACTGACATTTTCACAAAACCTCTAACGGAAGATCGTTTCAATTATTTACGTCGAAAATTAATAGTTTTAGATATCAATGATAGTAATTAATTTTGTTTTATTGATTAATCTTTTTAATACTCAATAACTGTTATCGAGACAAGCCTACAAAGAGTCTGTCTGTCACCACGACTACGGTCGAAGCGAAGTGGTACTTAATTGTTACCCGGTGAACTCCCATTAGCTTGAACAATACTCATACAACTAATCTGAAACAGACGCTGAGTAACGAAAGTTAATTTATAAAATAATATTAATTATATTATTTAAAGTTTAATATTACAAAACTTTGAATTAAATATTTGAAATGGGTTGATGAAAAGGATGTGGCCCACAAGTTTTTTTTAAAACTCAGGAGAACCCTAGGCAAATTCGGCCCGAGTTCGGTCCGAATTCGGCCAGAGTTCTGTTGGTGTTATATACTTTTTAGTCAGAACCCGAGGCCCCCTCCTCTTCATCTCTTCCAAACTTTATCAAAACAGCAGCAACAGCCGCCCGAAGTCCCCCAAAACCCTAGTTCTTCCCCACTTTGTTGCTTCCAATCTACGTGGAGAAATCAATCCAAACTCTGGATTTGTGCAGAGAATTCATCCCTCTACAACATACTTAAATTTCAGAAGGTATAACTCCTTCTTCCCTCCACTTTTAATTTTCTAGGGTTATCTAGTTTTGGAAAAGAATGCCTAAGGGATTCAATCCTTCTAAGAGAAAGAAAACTAATGCCAGTGAAGAGGCATCATCTTCAGATCCGAATACGGATTCCCTCTTTTCCCCGGTCTAATCGGGTGTCGGCATGTCGGATGCGTTTTACTTTAAAACTCATGACCAAGCTTTGCTATGGTATGCCGACTTTGCTATGCGTACAATATGCACAGGCGCTCCGATCAAATGTACTGTATTTCCAGATCATCATCCTTTATTTGAGGCATTAGGGTTACACCTTCTTGCTACCCAACAATTCCTTATAGCTACTAATGCCCTTAGACTATTTTACTATAACTTCGTATTAGACACTTTTACCGTAAGAACTCGTGTTGGCGGGATCAATATCGAGTTCGATGATGCATTGCTAGCAGAAATCCTTGGTTTTCCAAATGAAGGTGCCCCGCTCGATGACATCACCGACTTCGACTTTTTCGAGGGCACGACTCTTGTTAGTTTCAAGAATGAGCTTTGTGCGCCAGCACGTGCTCGTCTTGGAAAGTTCAAGGCCAATAACTTGAACTTGTTTAACTACGAGTTACATCGCATCATCTATTCCACTATTCTTTCGAAATCTACTTCGAAAGATGATGTCACTACACTAGAGCTTTCTGCCCTATATCACATTCATAAGGGGATTTTTTTATGCCCCTAAGACTATCAACTAGATGATGGAAAGATGTCGCGAAAGAGACCGCAATCTCTCTTATGCGATGCTTATCCCTCGCATCTTTTAGCGTTTTGATATCGTGTTATCCACTTGCGCTCTGGACCCTGAGCCCAAGTATCTTAAGCTTTCTCATCGCAATATTGCCACTACTCCTGTACCTCATGCACCTGCTACTACTGTACTTGTTCCTCCTCAGACCTATCCTATGACTTTTGAGGGTATCCATCAGCACCTTTCAGATTTGCAGACTTTCTTTGTTGACACTTCCAGGGAAAATGAGTTCTGTGATGTGACTCGGTTCACGCTATTGCCAACTCGTTTGCTAATCTTCGATTTGCTCAGACGGGTCATTCTGATAGTTCTCTTCCTAGAGACCCTACTGTATTTGTTTACCACATTGAAGAAAAGGCGGTCCATTCTCTGTTCCATCCAGGGAACGCTTATGATTGGTACTATGGCTCGGGTGCTACTCCACACACCTCTGGAGATGGCACATCTGAAGCTGGTCTATCCGGACATGGTGGACATGCTGGCACCGCAGATGATGATGATGATATGTGATTTAGATATTATGTCTAGTTGTCATACTTTTTGAGACTGTTTCTACTGTCTTTGTTTACTTGGAAATGCTTCCATATTCCAAGCTAGTATCAGTACTCTTATTATTTACATGCGTAGTTGAGATTTCTTTTGTGACTTTTGCCTGATGAACATGTTTTATGCTTTCTTTAGCATATTTTTATTCAGTTTAGCATTATTCCATATTTCTCATAGCATTATCTTTTATTATGCTTCCATATAAACTGCCTATGACATATTTTTCTACTTGTCACATTTCTTTATTGTCTGTGACATTTATACCATGCCTGTGAATAATATATTTATCAAACTGCCTGTGATAAATTTTTAATATATATTTTTTTGTGTTTCTTCACTGATTGTTGCTTATGCATATATTACGGGGGAGCTTATCTCTTTGCACTTATTTTTCTAAGGGACAACGGGGGAGAAATAAGATCTAAAATCTTCGATTGTAGGAATACAGGATATGAACAATCTTCAACATCTTAGATTGTTAGAATACAGGATATGAACAGTCTACATGAACAACTTTTTCGGTACATTTTTAGAAACAATTTGTTTTGATAAAGACCAATGATGTTATATCGGTTAAGGTTTGTCAATTATCAAAATAGAGGAGATTTTTGGCCCATTGGTCATGGTCAAACCTGATTTTAATAATTGATCAACCTCTATCAAGATATACGGAGCTACTCAAATGTTTACTCAAGACATTTTGGACACTTGGACACTAACCAAGATCGGATATCTACTCAAGTTCAAAACCGAAGCTATGTTTGCCACTCGAGACTGTATTTCTTTATGCGATATAATTTTTACTTTTATTGAGTCTAGGAATACATTTTACACTGAGTCGTACTGGCAAATAGGATATCCAAAATTGTTTTCAAAAAATGACCTATGTTTTTGAAAAACATCTCTTATTTACAAAAGATTCTGAAGGATTTTAAAAAGCCCAAAAATTATTTTTAAAATAACCCTTACCAACCCTGACAGAACTCGGCCTGAGTTCGGCCAGAGTTCAGTTAGTGACCGTTTGATTTTCGAACATTTGAAAACCTTGGTCTCCCTTCATTTGCGGATTGTTACATAGAGTTGTGTCCGAATTCTGTCCAAATTCTGTCAGAGTTTTGCCTTTGAAAAAACTATAAATAGAGAAGAATTCTGATCATTTAAAATCACTCATTCACTTTCATCTCTTCTCTTCTAAATCTTATGTTTCTTCCAAAGAGTTCTAAAATGCTTTCATTTTCAAATCCCAAGCCAGTTATAATTCTCTAGTCAATTTGTTGGTACGGTACGGTCTAGAAGATTTTAGAGAAATTGTAATCAGAGGCTTGATTGAAAAAAGACTCTTCAAAATTGAAGTTGGTCTGTAGGAGCGTAAAAAGTGCTTCATAGAATGAGTCAAGGAGATGGAGCATTTCATTTAAAATGATCTATTTTATGCCTAAGAAAGGCTAATCACTTTACGCCAGGGTCAAGCCAATGGTTTTACGCCGGAGATAAGATAACCACTTTACGCTGGACAAAGCTGTCGAGTCTTGCATTTAATGCAAAGTCTGACATGAAGATTTTCTGATAGCGTACAACACAGAACTCGAAGGGATTTGTTTTACACAGAGACCAATGTTGTCGTTTAGTATGTGGACTGAGCTATTTTACGCTCACAATATGGCTTCTTTTACGCATGGAGACTATATGAGTTTTTACGCTCAAAAGTTGACGTGTGCATAAAGTTTATTTGGGCTACTTTTACGCTAAAGGTTGTTTAACAACCACTTTACGCGGGAAGTCCATGTCAGGGCTATTTTACGCATAGTCTACTACTTTACGCTCAGAGTATATTTGGGTTGTTTTTACGACCTATTCTTCTTCACCAATTTGGAACGTGGTTTGCCTACATGGCTTTCATGCCACACATCTCGAAGAACGTGTGTACGTGCATCCTATTCTTATTGAAATGATGGGACACGTGTCAACGTATGCAGAGGATGACTTCGGTCATGGGTGGCAGTTATTAGCGTAAAGACGGAACTTTTGCTGAGTTTTTACTCACAAGAAGCCAAGTCTATAAATAGACTTATTTTTCTCATATAATACGGAGAGACAGGAGGAGAGAAAACAGAGAGATTAGAACTCAGGGATTTTGATTCTCCAGAGCATTCTTCTTCAACCTTTCTTTCAGAACAGAGTAAAGCAAAGCAGGAAAGCATTCGGCCTCGCCATCAGTGCCCAAGTGCGTCGATATCTTTCTAGTGACTTAGTTCTTCCGGCGGTTTATCTTTTAGCAGTGATCTTCATCATCATCGTATGGTCCAAGGAACAAAGTGATCGCTTTCAGATCAGACTTCCATAGCAATACTTCTCAGAATAATTTGTACTTCTTGTACTTTTTCTCGTTTTATTTTCAAAAGCCGATTTCAAAGGCATTTTTGTTAAGTGAAACAAAATGACGACTCTGCTGGGGACGACCTTCTCCTCTGACGAGGAGGCAATTGCTCAATATGATGATATGTCGATTGGATCGATAAAGAAGACTCTGGTTGTACACTTCGACCAGACTGCTTATAAAGAGATGCTCCGAACTGGGGGTGGTTCGCGCTGCTCCAATGTTCAAAAATCTCGCAAAGCACGAAAAGTTTGGATTCCTAAATCCAAAATAGCTTCTGATCTCTCTGTTGCTTCTGATGGCAAGGAAATTCTTCCCACTCCTGTCGTAGGGGCTCCCGTTCGTAACGAGGCAGTCCTTACTTCAGCGTTGCACTCTAAGTGTGGTAATTTATCTCCCGTCTGTGACGGTGAAGATAATCAGGTTTCAGGCCCACTGCGTAAGAACGAAGTTTTACGCCCGGTGCGTAAAAATGATGTTTTACGTCCAGTGGGTAAAAACCAAATTTTACGCTCAGTGCATAAGAACGAGTCTCCCATTTATAATGAGGCAGATTCTAATGCTTGTGCTTCGGAGTGTAAGAATAAGTCTCCCGTCTGTGACGTGGTAGACACACATAAATTATGCTCTTCGCGTAAAGGAAAATCTCACGTCAGTGACGTGGTAGATAATCAATTTTTACGCTCTACGCGTAAAGGTAAGTCTCCTGTCTGTGACAGTGTAGATAAAATTCACAACGATATTTTTACATCTAATGTGAATGTACGTAAATGTATACGGCGTAAAAATGTTGTTGGTAAAGCTTCAGTTCTACACCAACAACCTTCTTATACTGCTCTATGCAAAGTACCAAGCCTACAAATTACATGCAATGAAAATGGAGTCCTTCGTGCTAAAAAATCTCAAGATTTACGCACACAACTCCAAACGTATAAAAATATACAGTTTGGTTCTGCGAATGCAGCCAGTAATCTTCTTTATACAAAAGGGACTAAACGTTTTTCTACCCCAAATGTAATAAAGAAGACTACTCCCTCTACTCCTTCTGATTTACGTGAATTGCTAATGCAAAAGCGTAAGAACAGACAATCTTCGGTGACATTCCCCCAAGAAAAACACCATTATGAATATCACCAGGTTGTAATCAACTGTTGTTGTTCGACTTCAAAATGGTCAGCTTTTGATCGATTGAGTTTTAATGTGCCTCAACAACAAGCTGATGACCAAGAACATGAGCCGTCATATGTGTCAGTCAACATGGCATCTTATACTAACAGAGGACGACGTTCGAGACGAAATACATCCCAAACTCCAGGTTAACAACAGTTCAATAGACTTCTTGATTCCTTTGAAGGAGTATATCAGAATACTCGATCAAGAAGGCAAAGACAATTGCAGACTTCTGATTCAGAAGCTGGGGGTACTCAATCTTTTGAGTCTGAAACTGATAGTGTCGATTCATACTTCTATACTAATCTTTCTATATCTTCAAGAGAGGTTGAATCCTACGCTATTGGAGATGAACCAGAGACGTCATCTGCTAATACAGAACAACGTCTCACTGTCGTTGAGCAATCATTGAAAGATATACTTAATATGGTACAAAGCATGCATCAGATAATATTGACTCAGCAAACTGCTCAGCCGGCAGTAATAACACCGGTACCAGTAGCAGCACAAACTCAAGATAGTTAAGGGGCTGATATACCTTTGAATATTTAAGAACCTGCTGTTAATCAAAATTCTGTATCTCCAGATCCCATTATTCCAGAAGATGTACCATCTTCGGTGGGGATTACGGTACATCAAACAACCATTCAATCAAATGTGCTTATGCAAACTAGTGAAGCCATTCAAGCGGTGCGTGAGCTCAAAGCACAGTTTGAAGTTTTGAAGCACAAGGATCAGCTCCAGAGGTTAGGTATTAAGCAACCTTATCCTTCTCATTGGAATGATGTACCCTTTCCACCGAAATTCAAGCCACAATCAATGGTAATGTTTGATGGAAGGGCTTCTCCTAGTCAGTATATTAATTACTTTGATATTATGACTGTACATTTGCAGAAAAATGATGCTCTTCTCACTCGAGTATTCATTGGGTGCTTGACGGGTTCAGCTTACGACTGGTATCGTAGTTTACCCGATAATTGCATTTCGACTTTTGACGAATTTAAGGCAATATTTCTCTCCCGCTTCTATGAAGGAGGTATGGACATGAACATGTCCTCCTTAATAGAAATTAAACAAAAGGCTAAGGAAGATACTCGGACGTTCATCGAACATTTTCGATAGGCTACTCTAAAGATGCCTCCTGGTATGCCAGATTCAGCATTAATTGATACATTTAAGATGAATCTGCGACCATCTATTGCTGCCTTCACGGGTTTCCAATTCACAGATTGGGCTTCGTTTATCATAGCAGCAGTTTCTGTCGAGACCAATGGTAGGTTGGCTCGTGAACATGGGATGATTTTTGCCTCAGAGGATAAAGAAAAGAAAAGTAATCCTGGTAATAATTCTGGTAATCGTAATATGAAAGGAAAAGATACCCTCATGGTCAATCTTTCCAAGAATAAAACGATGCCAAATAATCAGAAATCTTTCTGGCCCAAACAAGAATACTCTTTTGACGAAAGTGATATCCCAGGGATATTTCAATGTCTGGTGAAGAGTGGCAAACTCCAGATTCCGGAGCCAAAGAGGCCTAATGAGGTGAATCTGACTGACAATCCCAAATATTGTATCTATCATAGATACATTAATTATCCTACCAGTGCTTGCTATGTCTTGAAAAAAAATCCAAGAGCTAATAAATGGTGGTGCTATCGCTGTAACCAATGATGACCATACGGTTACAACCAATATGGGTTCTCTTTAATTCGGAGATTTTCCTCCACAGCAAGTCCCAGATGGAATTATTCTAATCCCGAAGGCGACGATGAAGATTGTGAATATCCCGCCTGCTAGAGAGAAAAATGAAGGATTGTTGCCTCTCACATTAAAAAATGGTGAAATTATGTGGGTACATCCTGACTTAGTACCTGAGTTGGAAAATGAAGGTAAAACTTTAAAATCCAAGAAAGGTAAAAAATTCAAAACCTGCAACATGATTTCTCATGTTATTCCAGATCATGATGATTTGGATCATCTATGGGATGGCCTTCCTTTAGAAGATAGACTGAGAGGACTGAATATATGTCCTCCAAGTCTAGCTCCTCCTACCAAGCTCAAGCTTACTCATCAGCAGTGGCTAGCCATGAATAGTGTTTCCTTATACCGGGCACAGTAAGTCTTCGCTGCTTATGAAAAAGATCCTACAGGGATTTTTCCTCGTATCCCGAATCTTTCTCCTTCCGTAGCTACAGAGGCATCTATTCCTCATTCTCCTGTAGTTACAGAGATCTCTTCTTCTTCCTCTGTGGAACCACCTGTTGAAAGTCCACTGCCTATTTATTTATACAGTCAGCAATCAATCCTTCTCATGAAAAAGATGGGCTATGACTTTCAGGAGGCAAAAGGTTTAAATTATAATAAAAGAATACGACATCCTTTACAGATTCAAAATCAAAAATCTACTGTTGGATTGGGTTCTGAAGTTCCTCATAACAATCCTCATAAGAAGAAGGCTAAGGGAAGGAAGACTAAATCCTGTAATATAGTACTTCCTTCTCCTCAGTCTGAAGAAGAAACTTTTGCGGGTACAAGATCTGGGAAAGAGTACCACAAAGATTATGAGAGATCTTCCAAAAAATAGAGGATGTTAAAATACCACTAATTCAACCGTCTCCTGTTCCTGCTAAACCATCTGTGGTTGAAAAGGGGAAACAGAAAGCAGTACGCTTTGACGTCCCGTTGAAGTCTGCTTCCAGTCAGGGGGTGGTGATGAAACCCTACAAATTTGATATTCTAGCCCAGTTAGCCAATACTCCAGCTAGACTATCTATATTTGAGCTTCTTCGTCTTTCTAAAGAAAGTAGGGAGACTTTGAGTGAAGCTCTACTTCAAGCAGATTCATGCTTGGCTCAACTCAAGAGTCCTGATAATACACCCATATCATGTCCACAATGTCATAGTATGATGGAAGCAATTCCCAACATCACCTTTACATAAGAAGATATGCTGTTAAAGCATAACAAGTATGACAGGCCTCTATGCTACACTGGATATATAGAATCCATTGAAGTTGACAGAATCTACATTGATCCTGGATCTTCCATTAGCATAATTCTTCAAAGCATGCTAAGACCGTTGAGGATTCCTACTAGTGACTTGACTTACACTAGTACCACAATAGTTGGTTTTAACTCTGGCAAGAGTAAACCACTGGAAAAAATTTGTCTGAAGATTCAGATGGGTGATCTTCGATCTATGGCAACATTCTATTTTATCAACTCAGACGTATCCTACAATATCCTTCTGGGGAGACCGTAGTTACATGAGCATAATATTGTGCCTTCAACTCTCCACCAATGCTTCAAGTATGTGGATTCCCAAGGAGTTGTGAAGACTGAGTTTGCTTATATCAATCCTTTCAAGGGTGTCGAAGCCTATTTTTCTGATTCAAGGCTTTATAAACAAGAGCATGTGAAAGAGATATCAGACATAGCTGAAGATCAATCATCTACTGAAGATCAGTCTATTAATGAAGATCTGCCAGAAGAGCAAACTTTGAAGATCATAGTCAAAGGACGAATCCAATCCCAATCTGTCAATGATCAATCTTTGATAATCAAAGTTAAAGGAAGAACTCAAGCTTCATCTGAGGAATCAGTAAATATTTATGCTAAGAGCCAAGTTCAACCTTTTATGATGAAGGTCAAAGGGCGTACTTCTTGTACGAATGATCCAGAACCACCATTGATTGTCAATCTTGGCAAATCTACGCAGAAGATGGATAATGGTCCATTAATGATTAATCCGAAGCGTAGCAGTCAAATTGTAAATGATGTAAATATTGATCATTCTGTACTTTTTGATATCAATAAAGATTTCCTTTTCGAGTATATGGCTGTTAAGTTTATTGAAAGAATGACTTTATCTTCTGATAATCAAAGTCATCAATATAAAGACGGCATAGAACCAGAAGAAACTTTATACATTAACTATAAGGAAAATTCCTTTCCTCTTCAGGTTGATGTTGGACCTTATGCTCAAAAGTTCTTAACATCTTCTTCCTATCTTCTTCCTGTAGTTACTCCATCGCAAGCTTGTGTAACTTATAGACGTTACGAAGAATCTTATTTCGTGGTTCCGTCTGATAAGAAAAACAAGCGCCAAATTATGTTTGGCCTGGCTAGAAATATCCATGTTACTCAGACAGATTATCTGAAAGATACAGATAAAGAAAGAATCCGAATTGACAAATATAGTCAATAATCTATCAAGATTATCCAGAATATGGGATATGATTTCAAGACTATACAAGGTCTCTATCAAGGGAAGGGTAGACGACTACCATTATGTGGTGATCCGTTTTACCAGAAGACTCGTCATGGATTGGGATATGATCCGTCCCACATGTTTAATGACGATATACAAGAAGAATTCTCCTCTAGCTCTTCACAATCATCGGATTCAGAAGAAATCCAATTCATCGAATCTGATATTTCTCACTCTTATTATGTTAGAGGAGGTTATTATGATGAATCTGAGCAAATATTTTCAGCTTACATGGTTCAAATTGATGGTGAATCGGAACCATTTGAGAATGAACCTTGGGCCCAACAAATGGACACTTAATGGGAACTTCGTTTTGAACAACGACAGCCACCTACAAAGGATGAAGTTGTCCAGATTGATGTTAGAGATGGAACTGTGTCCAAACCAATATTCATCAGTAAAAACTTTTCTGAAGATGAAAAGGAAGAATTGATAAAACTGATCAAAGAATATATTAACATCTTTGCATGGAGTTATAAGGATATGTCGGGTCTAGATCCTAAATTTGTTACTCATAAACTCAATATTTTGCCTAATGCCAAGCCTGTAAAACAACAGCAACGGCGCTTTAGACCAGATATGATGGATGCAATTGAAGCAGAAGTCAAAAAGTTGATCACATGTGGCTTTGTTCGTGAAGAGCAACATCTGAATTGGGTTGCCAATATTGTTCCTGTTATGAAGAAGAACGGGAAAGTTCGAGTTTGCATAGATTATCGAGATCTTAATACGGCTTGTCCAAAGGACGAATTCCCACTTTCAATTACTGATGTCATGATAGACAATACATGCGGTATTGAACGCATGTCTTTCATGGATGGATTCTCAAGATACAATCAGATCAAGATGTATCCAGAAGATAAGAAGCATACTTCTTTTCGAACACCCCTTGGGGTTTATTGCTATACGGTTATGCCGTTTAGTCTTAAAAATGTCGGTGCCACGTATCAACGGGCTATGAGCAACATCTTTCAAGAACATCTACGGAAGAAAGTTGAATGTTACGTAGATGACATTGTTGTTAAGAAGTCGATCAAAGGATGACCACATTCAAGACTTAAGGACAATATTTGAATTGATGCGACAACATCAATTGAAAATGAACCCTACTAAGTCTTTCTTAGGGGTTTCCAGTGGCAAGTTTTTAGGATTTGTCATTACTTCTCAGGATATCCATATTGATCTTGATAAATTAAAGCAATCCTTGAAATGCGTCTTCCCCGTAATCTGAAAGAACTCCGTGGCTTTCAGGGTCGTATTGCTTATATCAGAAGATTTATATCTAATCTCTCTGGGAGATATCAACCTTTCTCCCGTCTATTAAAGAAAGGTGTATCATTTGTCTGGAATGAAGCGTGCCAAAAAGCCTTCAATGACATTAAGCAATACCTTACAAATCCACCTGTTCTGGTACCTCCAGTGGTAGGAAGACCATTTTTGCTATATGTTCGAGCCTTGGATCATTCACTTGGCGCTCTTCTTGCACAGAAAAGTGATATGGGTCATGAACAGACAATTTATTATCTTAGCCGAATGATGGTTGGAGCTGAACACAGGTATACACCTGTAGAAAAGGAATGTCTGGCCTTGGTTTTTGCTGTCCAAAAGACAAGACATTATGTGACAGGACAGACTATTCACGTCATCTCCAGAATAAATCTCATTCGGGTATTGATGAGAAAACCAAGCATTCTTAATTCCAAGTTAGCTAGCTGGGCGATGTTACTTACTCCTTATGACATGGTTTATGTACCTCAAAAATTAGTGAAGGGCCAAGCATTAGCTGATTTCTTAGCTGCTCATCCTATACCTGAAACATCGAAGTTATACGAGGACATTCCAGATGAAGTCGTAGATTATAACATGACTTTGAAGAATGACATATGGCGATTATATTTTGATGGAGCATCACGGGTAGGACCTAAAGGCAATATTGTCTCCGGGGTAGGAATCGTCTTGGTTTCTCCTAACAAAGTGGTCATATACCGTGCCTATTCTCTCAATGAGCCATGCTCTATTAATGTAGCCGAATATAATGCTCTATTGATCGGTCTCCAAGTAGTAAAACAATTGAATATTGAGTTCCTAGAAGCTTATGGAGATTCTCAATTGATTGTTAATCAAGTTAGAGGGACTTATGAAGTCAGAAACCCTGAACTCATCCCTTATCATCAAGTGGTAGTCGAGTTAGTCCTTTCATTCAAAGGATTCTTCATTGAATTCGTACCACGTTCTCAGAATGTGGAGGCTGATGCTCTTGCTAGCTTACCTGCAGACTTGGCTGTTCCAATCCGAAGACAAAATATAATTACTTTGTTGGACCGAGATTTATTCTGTGTCAAGAATAATCTGTATATTGAACAGAGTTATACTACAGAGTCAAGTTCCCAACAGAGGGATTGGAGAACTCCATTCATTGATTATGCGGTTCATGGGATTTTACCTAAAGATCCAAAAGAAGCTGCATCAATCAAGAGACGATCATTTCAATTTTATTATGATTCGTCTTTACATATGTTATATCGTCGCTCATATGATGGACTCTTTCTACGCTGTCTCTCAGAAAGTGAAGCCAAACAAACACTCCGAGAAGCTCATGATGGTGTTTGTGGTGCTCATCAACCGGGTCCGAAATTATAAGACTGCATTCGAAGAATAGGGTATTATTGGCCCTCTATGATAGCAGATGCTGTAGACTATGCCAGAACATGTAAAGCATGTCAGATTCATGCTAATTTTATTTATCAACCGTCTGAATTTCTACATCCTACAGCAGCCTCTTGGCCCTTTGAAGCTTGGGGTATGGATGTCATTGGTCCTATTAACCCTCCTTCTGTTAAAGGACATCGGTTCATATTAGCTATAACCGATTATTTTTCTAAGTGGGCAGAAGCAGTTCCCCTTGCTGCAGTGAAAACATCTAATGTGATCAGCTTCATCAAACATTATGTCATTTATCGCTTCGGGATTCCTCGACGAATAATTCATGACAATGGACCACAATTTACCAGTCAGGCATTTTATCGGTTCTGTGATAAGAATCGAATTCAAAATTTGGCTTCTACAGCTTATAATCCAGCTGCTAATGGTTTAGCTGAAGCTTTCAATAAGACGATCATCAAACTTCTCAAAAAGTTTGTCTCTTCTAATAAACGTGATTGGAATGAGAAACTTGGAGAATGTTTATGGGCTTATCGAACCACAGTCCGAACTCCTACTGGTTTTACACCATTTTCATTGGTTTATGGATGTGAGGTTGTCCTTCCATTGGAAATCCAGATTTCATCTCTACGAATAGCTATTGCTAATGAGCTAACTATAGAGAACAATGATCGCTTACGACTCCAAGAACTTGAAGGATTGGACGAGAAGCGTCTTCAAGCACAACAACATATTGAGCTATATCAAGCCCGTATATCTCGAACTTTCAATCGTAAAGTTAAAGAGAGGGTGTTCAAGGTTGGCGAACTGGTATTAACCGTTCGAAGACCGATGGTCATGACTCACAAAAGCAAAGGGAAATTCCAAGGAAAATGGAAAGGCCCTTTTGTAATTGAGACCGTGTTTTCTAATGGCGCCTATCGGTTATCAAAGCCTAATGGAGATCTACTCATGATGCCGATCAATGGCAAATTTCTTAAAGAAGTACTATGTATAAAAAAAAGGGAAATAAAAATAAAATTTCTTTTTATTTTTGTTCTGAATAAAGGATTAAGGACGAGGACCACTGCCTTCCTTATTAAATACATAGTCGGCCAATGCATCAAAGGCATCGTTGCCTAAGTTCATAAAAAACTTGCAGGCAGCCATCCTCAACGCCTCTTCTTCAGGAGTTTTCCCTGGCTCTACTAAGAAAGCGAGGGTGTCTTGTGGTGGCTTAGGCGTAGAAGAACTTTCGCCTACTTCGGTTGGGCCTGTCACAATTGTCTCAACGGGGCACGTCTCAATGATGTCCTCAACTTTCCTGGAGACTTCATTCTTTTGCTGTACATCCTTGGAAGACATTTCCAATAGAGGAGCAGAAATAAGAATGAAATGTTACAAAGAGTTCTCACCTATTTAATAGGAGAGATCTATTAATGAACCGGTCTTGAAGATTGAAAACAACTTTTCATTCCCGAAAAGGCCTGTCCGTTCACTACATCAGATTCATTCATTTTGTGGAAATTGAATCGACTTTTCGTTTCCCGAAAGATACGTTGATTTATTCATTTTTTCATCAATATTGGCATATATTCTCTATGACACCTGTCTTCTTATTTCTCCAGCTACCAATGTTTGGATAAGCTGATTACTTGTCTCCTTGGAGAGAAATTTTAATCTTCTATCTTACCAGTTGGTATAAAAAGTTGGATTTATTATTAATTATGTTATTTTGACCTCTGAATAAATATTAAATTTGCTTGTATTTCCTATCTATCATGTCCATTTGGCCTCTACATAGATATTAATCCACTTTTCTTTGGGTTCTTACATACTGTCATGTCCATATTACCTCTGATATTATTGTATACTCTAAAATAGAAAACAAGATTTCATTATCTATCATGTCCATATTACCTCTGGATAGATACAAATCATTGAGTTTAGAAGACTTGTCATTTCCATTCTCACTTTATAAAAGTCTATTACATTTCTTAGACTTTCTTACAAATCATAATGGAAATCTATTACATCTTGGATTTTTATTCTATACAACAACGATGACCTAATTGAGATCTATTTCTTCTTTGGATCTTCTTCATCGGATTCGTTGTTGGTGGCAATTCCTTGCTGTCTGAGCCTCAATGGGGACCAGAACAGTAGGAATTAAACTCTGGTCTTCTCTCTCAGACGAGAGAAGAATCCCAGAGTATGGCAGCCCGAAGATGTGTTGCTGCCAATACAATTGGTGGAGAAATGGCGGCCTTTCAGAGGAGATAGGAATGTATCCAGCATTGGGATACGATTTCTAGTTCTGCCGTGAAAGGAACTCTACTACCCGATTTCTCGGGATAGAGTTGACTCCACCATCCAACTTTCCGTGTATAAAGGCTCTTCCTACCAACAGAGGAAGACCCTTCTATCCCGCAGAAAGTTTTGAGTTGTCTGGTTTGCGCGTCAAAAGCGCATGAGCTCCCTGATGTTAATGTCAGAAGAATGCTCCTCACAACGTCAAAGTCGCCAATACCAGTTCTGGAAAAGTTCTTCAGCTAAGTTTCTGCAGAAAACAGTAGGAAAAAATCATCAGCCACATACTGGTCAATTAAAGACTGATGCTCGTGCACTTTATTTCAACAAGGCTTTTTACGCCTATAATTTATGTGCATTTTATCTACAAGGCTTTACGCCAGTGTTTCATGTGCACCTTATTCAATAAGGCTTTTTATGCCAGTGTTTTATGTGCACTTTATCTACAAGGCTTTACGCCAGTGTTTCATGTGCACCTCATCAATAAAGCTTTACGCCCGAGCGCCAGTGTTTCATGTGCACCTCATCAACAAGGCTTTATGCCTTTGCACTTGTGTTTCATGCTCCTTATCTATTAAGGATTTGTGCTCATTTTCAATAGGCGTACCTTATCTATTAATGATAGACATCTGTTTTCAACAAAAAGCTCAAAGATAGAAGTTTGTTTTACGAATCAAACTTACCATTAAGGTCAGATGATTCGACTCTAAGAGTGGTTGAATCAACGTTTGGTGATCGGGCGTACAGAGGAACGACATCGGAAAGCATCACCATTATCAATCTCTTGTTGGAGAATAAAATGTCGCAAGAAGCTATCTTCGGAAGAATGAGAATGAGAATGTATAAAACATTCTTTAACTCAGCTATTTATAAGGGTTGAAGAAACGGTTGGCGTGAGTCTATTTCGGGAAAAATCCTACTAAAAGGCGCTCGTGACCACAAGACAGATGCCACGTGTTGTTTTATTTCTCTTGGGAATGAACAACCATAGATGCAGTCAAAGAAGGTGTAGAACAATTCTATATACCAACAGATGAGATCAATATTAAGATTTTATTTATAAAAAGGGGAGTAGGCCCCTACAGATAAGTTGGAGAGTCGCAACATATAGATGACACTTCTACATAAAATATTATTTTTTCTCTCCTTCGTTGGGCTGACGAAGGGAGGCACCTAACTCGTGCATGTTGTGGATCCCAGAACGACGTATCAGATTGAGGAATGCCTCTGCATCACCCGATCCTTCGTACGCAGTTGAGGGACCACCACTTATATGACCAAAGACTGCTGGAGTCAGTCCAAAGCACTCCATAAAATTACGTGCTCGCTCGATCTCCGTCTCTATATCAATCCTGGAGCTCGGAGCCTCTTCTTTGTTAATCTCTTTCTTTGGTGCCATGGTAGTATAAGGATGAAAAGTAAGAATGAAGAGTTTCTCCTTATATATACAATCAAATCAACTCTTCATATTCCTTATGGGAAACTGATTATTATTAATGTAAACTCGGGGAGATGAAGAAGCATTCGAAAGTTTCGAGAGAAAATTTATTATGATGGTTAAAGTATTGACCGGCACCATTTCTTGTTTTTTACGCTGACTGGTCAAATCTTGACTTTTACGCTTCTGTTCAAAGTGTTTCAAATTTTGGAGATATTTGAAAACTTTGAAGGGGGTCTTGTAGGAGCGTAAAAAGTGCTTCATAGAATAAGTCAAGGAGATGGAGCATTTCATTTAAAATGATCTATTTTATGCCTAAGACAGGCTAATCACTTTACGCCAGGGTCAAGCCAATGGTTTTATGCCAGAGATAAGATAACCACTTTACGCTGGACAAAGCTGTCGAGTCTTGCATTTAATGCAAAGTCTGACATGAAGATTTACTGACAGCGTACAACACAGAAATCGAAGGGATTTGTTTTACACAGAGACCAATGTTGTCGTTTAGTATGTGGACTGAGCTATTTTACGCTCACAATATGGCTTCTTTTACGCATGGAGACTATATGAGTTTTTATGCTCAAAAGTTGACGTGCGCATAAAGTTTATTTGGGCTACTTTTACGCTCAAGGTTGTTTAACAACCACTTTACACGGGAAGTCCATGTCAGGGCTATTTTACGCCTAGTCTACTACTTTATGCTCATAGTATATTTGGGTTATTTTTATGCCCTATTCTTCTTCACCAATTTGGAACATGGTTTGCCTACATGGCTTTCATGCCACACATCTCGAAGAACGTGTGTACGTGCATCCTATTCTTATTGAAATGATAGGACACGTGTCAACGTATGCAGAGGATGACTTCGGTCATGGGTGGCAGTTATTAGCGTAAAGACGGAACTTTTGCTATGTTTTTACGCACAAGAAGCCAAGTCTATAAATAGACTTATTTTTCTCATATAACACGAAGAGATAAGAGGAGAGAAAACAGAGAGATTAGAACTCAGCAATTTTGATTCTCCAGAGCATTCTTCTTTAACCTTTCTTTCAGAACAGAGTGAAGCAAAGCAGGAAAGCATTCGGCCTCGCCATCAGTGCCCAAGTGCGTCGATACCTTTCTGGTGACTTAGTTCTTCCGGCTGTTCATCTTCTAGCAGTGATCTTCATCATCATCGTATGGTCCAAGGAACAAAGTGATCGCTTTCAGATCAGACTTCCATAGCAATACTTTCCAGAACAATTTGTACTTCTTGTACTTTTTCTCGTTTTATTTTCAAAAGCCGATTTCAAAGGCATTTTTGTTAAGTGAAACGTGGTCGAGTACTTCGTATCAAAGCTCGCGTCTGTAGAAGTTGCAAGGACTTCGTATGAAAACTTGTATAATTTTCCAACAATGGATTCAACTGGAAGCTAGAGTTCTTCCGATTGGACTAGTCCTCACAAGAGGGAAACCAGTATACATCGCTGTGTTTACGTTTGCCTTTTGATCTATTTTTTTTACAGTTATTACTTTGTGATTATTGATAGTATTTCTATGATCTAACTGCTATCAAGTTTTTAATTAGCAATATTCCACTGCCTATTCTATTCACCCTCCCCCTCTAGAGTATTCTGCTTTACGACTTTGTTCCTAAAGTTACACCAAGTGAATGCGCTACCGGATAAAGGGAGTGGGGGACAAGTGTTCGTTGAAGATGAAGGTGTTGAAGTCGTTCATGGCATGCGACGTGGGTGGACGGCCCCCGGACTTCTCATCTCTGCTCGAGAGCACGTTAAAGTCGCCGACACACAGCCACGGGAGGTTGCAGAGGTAGAGATGGTTGTCTAACAATTTAGCCCAGAGTTGCTTATGCTCAAGAATGTCGTAGCTGCCAAGGACGGTGGAGAGGGGGTTCGAGATTGGAGGGTAGGGTGTTCTATCCAGCATGAGAGAGCCTATTTTGAGTCATATACTATGGCAAATTTGTATTCAGCGGCGGGCAGAGGATCCAGATGTCGTTGCGTCCGATAATAGCGGCCAGGAAGTCGAGTTGCAGCTGGATGGATTTGAGCTTTGTATGAGGGATTTTGGGTTCGATGATGACTAAGATGTCAATTCGGTAGATTTTCTTGAGGCTGAGTAATCTGTTCAAGGTGGGTTTATTGGCCAGCCCTCTGACATTCCACGAAAGGATGTTAAGCATTGGGATGGGTGTGGGGGTGGTTGTTGAGCTTCGCGGCTGACCTCGCGATCACTAGCGTAGGTTGGAGGCCATGTTTTTTCTTTTTATTGTGAGAAGATCTGTTGTTCGAGGTCGATGTGGATGGGTCGACTAATGCCTCGATTTGTCTGTTTGTTAAGTTACTATGTTCCTCTAGCTGGGTGTCAGCAGCGCCTTCGAGATCAGTCAGCGCACAAAAGGGGTTGGTAGGGTTAAGGAATCTGGCTTCCTGGGTTTGTTGAAGCCTGTTAGCGAGGGCGAGTCCGAGGCTATCGGGGTCTTCCGCGGAGATGATGTCGAAGAAGAGAGGGGATTTGCTATGCTGGCGAAGGTGGGGTAGAGGATCAGGGCAAGCTGGACCATCTCTCGACCGACAGAAGATGCAACGGCGGGTGGGTTCTCGCGCTCATCTAGAGAAGTCACTCCGGGAGGGGTTCTCTCCTGATTGTCTGCAGGGAAGGAAGAGGTGAAGCTCTCCATGTTGTCAGCAGGGGAGGAAGAGGTGAGGGTGTCGAATTGGTTGGTGAGAAGGATGGTCGTTGGCTCGTAGGGAGTAATGGCTGTATTTGACGGAGGGTATGGGCGTGGACTGGGAGTGTCGTCTCTGTCTACAAAGTGGGAGTATTTGTTGGACCGGGGGAGGATCGAAGATGCAGGTGTGACGAGGGTCTCCTTCGTCGGGTGTGCTTTATGGGGATGTTTTTCTTCATCTCTGGGTGTGCCCTGAAGCACTAGTCAGTGAGGTGGCCCGAATCTGACAGTATTTGCAAAAAATGATGATGTTGTCGTACATCAGCGCCTAGATGTGCGTCTGGCTCCCGAGTTCAATCTCGATATGGGTGGAGGATCTGTAGACAGGTCGTATTCTACACAAATCTTCATAAAGTTTTCTTTGGTGAGGTTGCATGTATCGTCGGCAATGGCCACAAGCGACCCAAAAGAGCTGGCAAGTCTCTTCAGGGCAACGTGGGCGAAGCACACAAAGGGTAGGATGGGAAGGGTGATCCACGTCAAGATGATAGATGAGTCAACTTTGGGGTTGATGCTGGGAGTCCACTTGACGATTATAACGCTGTGAGCGTCAATAATTATAGTGTCTTTTGCCCAAATAGTGGTGAAGTCGGGTTCCGAGGAGTGATGTAGGTACATGTGCTTGGGGACTAGCGGGGCAACTCTGTACGCTGAAGTTAGGCCCCAACCAGCTATAACCTCTTGTGCTTTGGAGATCTTTCGGCACCCCGAGGGGAACTTTAGGACCAGCATTTTTGTGAAGCCGGCCGCTAAAGAGGCTATATCTTCCATAGAGAAGGGCACATGAATGGTTTAGCCGTCTGTAGTAGACGGGAGTTCGATATCCGGCAGATCGGGATCCTCTCGCTGTAGGGTGAGATGTAGCCCTCTGTCTGGACGCAGCACCTCTGTGTAAGACAGAGTCGTACTGGTTGGGAGGGAATTCATCCCAGCGGAGACGAGACCTGTGATAGCGGGCGTATGGCCGCCCCCGGCGAGTGCATGCGAACACGGCAGCCCCCGGGTGTGGACGCATACGCAGGGAGGGGAGACGAAGTGGACGCATTATCGGCCAGGCCAACTACGAGGGATGCCACGGAGGGCGCATAACTGCCTGCGGCAGAAGGAGGCAAGCGGCCTGCCGAGCACCCGGAGCAGTGAGGGCACATACGGCCGGGAAGAGCACATTTGGGAGAGCCGGGTGGGGCCCAGTGCAAGGCGGAAGGGCTGAGATGGAGGGAGGCATCAGTGCTACTGCGGGCACATAGCTGCCCCTCGAGGAAGAGCGCGCAAGGATGCTCTCGGCAGTAGGCGCATGGCATGCGATCCCCGAGGTGGGCGCATAACCACCTGCGCAAGACGGGGGCACATGGCTGTTCGGGGATGCCGGGCCAACAACGGGCGCATGGATGTCTCACGACGAAGAGGGCGCATAGCCCGGCGCTGATGAGGGCGCATAGCCCGACACTGAGGTGGGCACATAGCATGTGACTCTTCCCACCTTCACCAAGGAGGTGAGGGGGAAATTCAAAATTTTAATTAGAGAGCGGACTGCTTTTGGCGGGAAAGTCCCAAGCCCGAGGAGCCCGACACTCCAGAGGTCCGGTCGGCCGGACTGAGCGGGGGAAGCGTCGCGGGTAGCCGCGTCGGACGAGGCTATCAGAGGGGGGATGCTACGCTTAGTAGGGGCGTCTCCTATCTGCGACCTCCGGAAAGAGAAGGCTGGAGACGGAGCAGGGTCGCAATGGTTCGAGGTCCCGGTGGCTGGGGTGGCCACCGGAGCTTTGTGGCCACCCCGGTGGGTTCGATGCCGACGAGGGCGAGCTGCTCTGGCGACCAGGGAGTCGGTCAAGGGGGTTCCCGGACCCGTTCGCATGGAGCAGCCGGAGGGAGGTGAGTCGAGGCGCAGTAGACGGAGGACCGGCCCGTGCGGCGCCGGAGGAAGAGGAGGAGGGACTGTCGGCGAGCATCCTGAGCAGCGCGCCCCCGGCGCCGGAAGCGGGTGTGGGAGGGAGTCATGAAGCCATGGGAGAGCTTGGGGAAGATTTGACATATATATATATATATATATATATATATATATAGTCCCTAAGGCACTAACCTAGTGGTGGTGCGGGAAGCCTCCTGAGCATAGGTCTCGGGTTCAAATCCTCCACCGGGCAGCTGGATGGCTTTGGGCCACGGCTCGGCTTAGAGAAAGGACACCTCAAAAAAAATTATATATATATAAAATATATATATATATATATAAAATATGGTATGTAACATAATGCATTAGCTAGTATTATCTAATATTAGCTGAAAAATCTAGATAATGACTAGTATGCATAAGAAAACCTAGTTTAGCAAGGTATCGACCTAGAGTTGACCAAGAAACCTAGAAATAGCCTAAAGACCTAGAATTTGACTAGTTTCACTTGTTTATCATTTCCAAACAATATGTTGATATGATATTCCATACTTAGGTCTTCGAGGCACTATTACAGATACAGTTTGATACTTCACACTGGATTTTGAGCGAGTACATTCTCTGATAATTTTTTGTTTATAATATCTTCTATGTTTCTTGTATCTAGTGTAGATATCTTTGATTTCTTGACACATTGTTACACGAATTGGTATTTTCGGATACCATCATAAGATGATATTCCTTGATTATCTTGGTGTACTTTATACAAGGCCTATTAATCTTGTACTTGTATGGACACTGATTCATGAGAAGACTTGTTACCTTCTCATAGAATCTCGTGTCGTAATATACCATAGTTGGATCCACTATAACAGTCGGGGGTGGAGAGTATTAGTATAGATATGTGATCATACCCTCCTTGTGCATATCTTGTTCCTTGAAGATGTAGGACCGTTGAGCACCTCTAGAGAGGGGGTGAATAGAGTGTGTGCGTGTGCAGCAGAAAATAATCACCAATTAAAAACTTAAGTAATAACTATGGCAGTAAATAGGAGACAGTAAATAAATACAGTAAAGTAAGAGTCAAGAATTCAAACTCAGTGACACAGCGATGTATACTGGTATCCCTCTGAAAGGACTAGTCCAGTCTCGAGTACTCTTGCTCGATGTTAATCCACTATGACACAAGCTTTAACTGAGCGCTTGCAACTCTTACAACACCGTACTTGGTGACAAGTGCACGACCGACTTCACAACACCATGCTTGGTGACGAGTGCACGACCGACTCCACAACACCGTGCTTGGTGACGAGTGCACGACCGACTCCACAAGGCAATTGGAAAACTGGAACATTTTCTGAATACAACCTTCGATACAACTCTTCAACACCAAACTCTAGATTAAACAGAAACTGTACTGGCTTGGCTAAGAGTCGTAAAGGCTTAGATATGAAAGTAAAAGCTCAGAACACTTTTGATAGAGAAGAGAAGAGATGAAATTGGATTGTTGAAATGAATGGTAATCTCAACTCTATTTATAGTATTTTTGGGGAACCGAACTCGGACAGAGTACGGGCAGAGTTCGGATGCTAGGATTTCGCATACGAACGTTGGATGCAGATTTGGTGGGAACTGTATTTCAAATTTATCCAGACCGAACTCGGGCCGAACTCGGACCGAACTCGGTCAGAGTTCTGTCAGAGTTCTGCTGGTTCAGAACAGTAAGGAATAAACCAAATTTGTATAGGTTTTGGGCTTTTTGGAATTGTGGATTTTTGGGATACGTAGGTAGGCTCATTTTTGTTTGTGGACTGAGAAAAACCTAAGCCAGTACCGATCCGATCAATCTCACATTTTTCCTATACTCAATAAAAGGAAAAATACATAATAAATATGAAAACCAATAGCCCTTTTGATGACGTCTTTTTCCTGATATTGAAGACGCATTTTTCCTTGACGGCAATCGTCCAAAGATAAACAGATCTGAAAATCTGAATACCTTTCGGGGGCTTCGCCCCCGAACCCCTGACGGGGGGCGCTACCCCCTCGACCCCTGTCCGCTGACCGGGCAGCGGAACCCCCGATGCGAGGCCCCGGATAGGTCGTTAGGCGGTTCAGAGAAATCTTCTTGTATAACGTCGTCTTTAGCCCATTAATAATTCTCTATTGCATGTGTCCTGCTTTGTCAAGGCTTGATCATGCTTACTGCATGTCTACAAATATATGTTAGACGAAACATAACAATATGATGCAGTATGATACAATCATAACAATATGACATAGAACATTTAGGACAATACTAAGTTTAATTAGCAACATAATAGTGATTACATGAATATTAGTGACGTCATTATGTTAAACTTAATTGATTAGCCATATTCAAAAACATGATATAATCATTGGGCTAACAGAAGAGTGTTAATTATACACCATGTATGATTAACCATGCCTTAACCTTGTGCAAGTTTCCAAGCCGATCACTTGATGAAGCTAGTGGTCACTCACTTAGATAGTTTATTCTTGATTCTTGTGCTTGATATTTCTTACTTTTTTATTTACTTACAACATTTCCATATCTTGTTATATTCTTGTACCTATTCGTTTATCTTTTATTTATCTCTATTTACTGTTACATAGTTTATATAATTTATTGGAACTATTTTTAGAGGTGTACTTTGCTCCAATTCTAACTGGATATATTTTTTAGATGATTTAGTGGAGTGGTGCTCTACACCCTACGGACCTCAGGATGTAATAGGTGTAGACTTGGAGATTATGGCTCGGAAGGGGCTAGTACTAATTGAGGAGGAGGATGCTTTAGCTGTAGTTCATTAGTTAGACAGTTTATTGTACTAGCTTGTCTCCAGTTGGACCATTTTGTTATATCTTTACTTTGAGACTCATTTGGGATATTGTTAGCATTCTGACTTATTTGTGAGGTACTTGACTCTTATTTCATGTTATCTTTATATTACATTCGTGCGTTGTTCTTCCTTATAGATTCTGTGATTGAGTATTCGTATTCATATTGTTATGGAGATGACAATATATCTTGTGGATCATTATTGTTAGATAGTATAGTAGACCAAGTCAACTTTCTACCGTTGATGCTGCGACGTAGGCTCCACGTAATTGTGCACTTACATCGGGTGCGTGTCATGACATGTTTTTAGTGGTGGCCTATGTAGGTCTTCAAAGTCACAATTAGTGAGATGTCGTAGTGGTACTCAGACATAGAGTATTATTACAAGCCTGCTATATGATATAGGATATACGATATAGGCTGAGCGATACTCAATCACAACTAGGAAAACTTTTAATTTATTCTTTCAATGCAACTGTCCTTCTTTGATATTTGATACTTTGAACTATAACTGTCCTTCTTTGCATATATTCTATCTTGTACTATATTAACTTCTTTCTTTCGATCTGTGTTCATGATGTCGCCTAAGATGAGGTAACAATGTTCGGGAGCAGCCTTTGAGAGATCTGCAACTTCCTGTAGGCTACACCAGTCATTTCTCCAGTGGTTGGTATATCAGCTGCTTTCCGGGGTCCTCCTCCTCTAGTTCAGAGGATTGTCCCGGATGTTGATGTGGGTGTTCTTCCTCCTCCTCCTCGGGTCCAGGTGACTGTTCCAGCTATTTTTGTGGGTCTTCCTCCTCTACCGAGTGTCGTCTGATACGACGCAGATGTTCGCATTATTCAGGAAGATGTTGGTATAAGACCATTGAGCACCACTAGCAGGGGGTGAATAGAGTGTGTGCGTGTACAGCAGAAATAATTACCAATTAAAAATTAAGTACCTATATACTATGGCAGGTAAATAACAGTAAATAAAATATGGTAAAGTAAGAGATAAGAATTCAAACTCATTAACACAACAATGTGTACTGGTCTCCCTCTGAGAGGACTACTCCAGTCTCGAATACTCTTGCTCGATGTTAATCCAATATGGCACAAGCTACTTGTGAGCTTGTAGTCTCTTGCAATACTGTGCTTGGTGACGAGCGCACGACCAACTCCACAAAATAATTTCAAAAAGAGAAACATTTTCTGAATTGCAACCTTTGATACAACTCTTCAGAACCAAAACTCTAGATTGAAATAGAACTGTACTGACTTTGGCTAAGAGTGGTATTAGGCTAAATTTAAAAGCTCTTGCTCGTAGAAAATACTTAAGGGGATATAGAAGAGAAACTGAATGAATGATTTGAAATGGTGAGAATTCTCCTCTATTTATAGTATTTTTGCTGACCGAACTCGGGAAGAGTTCAGGCAGAGTTCGGATGCATGAATCTCGCATTTGAACGTTATAGGCAGATTTGGTGGAACAAAAATTTGAATTACCCTAGACTGAACTCGGTCCGAACTTGGGCCGAACTAGGTCTGAGTTCTGTCCGAGTTCTGTTGGGTCAGAACTGAAATGAATAGATCAAATGTGCATAGGCTTTAAGATTTTTTGAATTATGGACTTTTTTGATTTGGATAGGTAGGCTTATTTGGAAAGTGGACTGATTGAAACTTAAGCCAGTACCAATCCTGATCAAACTCAAAAATATTTTTACTAGACAAAATAAAACACAAAATATAAAAAAAATATAAAAACCAATAGCCCTTTGATGACGTCTTTTCCTTGACATTTGAGCAGACTTGAAGATGCCTTTTTTCTTGACGTCAGTTGACCGGGCAGCGGAACCCCCGATGCGAGGCCCCGGATAGTTCGCTAGACGGTTCAGATAAAACTTCTTGTATAACACCATCTTTGGCCCATCAATAATTCTTTATTGCATATGTCTTGATTTGATCATGCTTACTGCTCGTCTGCAAGTACATGTTAGATGAACAAAACAATATGATACAGTATGATACAAGCATAGCAATATGATATAGTGAACATTAGGACAATGCTAAGTTTAAGTAGCAATATGATAGTAATTACATGAATATTAGTGATATTATTATGTTAAACTTAATCAATTAGCCATATTCAAAAATATGATACAATCATTGGGCTAACAATCTTTCCCTTTTTGAGTATGGCAAATCGGTTAAGTTTAAGATCGATATGATATATACATGTATAACTAATAAACATATATTAGTAGAATATTGTGTGCTAACTTAAACTTATTTCTCTCCCGTTGACATTATAAAAAATAAGCTCCCCCGTAATAAGAGATAAATTGAACTCAAGCATAAGTAAATATATCATAGGAGGAAGGAAAAAGTAATCATGATAAAGGATTATGGTAGAAATATGAAAGAAGCCTTTCAAAACACAATCTGATAAAGAGTAAATATAGTTTAAAAAGAGACCAATAACGGATTTAATAAAAAAATATACCACTATAGTAGAAATTAATTATTGGTCATAAGTAATGAATGAGGATTAGAAAATCGCACATCTAGTATATGCTAATATAAAATATAGTATATTTAGAAGAAATACTAAGACTTTTAACAATAATCACAAAAAAATATATCTAATTTACAATTTGCCCATACAAATTAGTTAATCACTTCCATAAAGTGTATAATCATTGACAAGAAATTAAAATAGATATACTAGAATCTATATACTTACCCAAGTTCATGCATTTGAACTCAATTACATTAGCATGATATATGAATATCCATCAGATAAACATGAAGATAATGGAGACAAAATACTTGAAAATGAGAAATTCAGTCGATTTGAATGCTCCTTCCGCTAGTATGACCAATCTAAATAAGATAATCATGAACTTTGAGATAAAACCTCAATAAGAAAAGCCAAATCAATTTAAACTCAAGTGAATCATCAAAATATTTGGCAAGATAACCTAAAAAAAGCCATATAAAATGAGATAATCAAGAATAATCATATATTCTCTCATAAACCCTTTCATAACTCAAAATATCATGAACAAAATCAATAAGTATAAAGTAAAAGACAATAGGTCCATAATGAACTAGGTATAAAATATATTAAGGGTACAAATGAATCGAAACAATTAGTTTGCTTCCCCTTAAAATTTATGTATCTAGTTCAAAAGCATTTATATATATAAAATAGATAAAATAATCACATGATCTAAGGAATATCTGAGATATGTATCTTTCTTCCTTTTGATCAATGCATATAAAGTTAATATCATCTTTAGGCAAGTAAACTACATATCCAATAAATAAACGCTTAAAGATGAACAATCAAAATATATCTCCAATTATAAAATGATTTCAAGTCACTAAAGAATTTTTGAAAATTGTCTTAATAATAGCATTCAGTAATGGACATATTCAAAATATCAGAGAGAAATCAAAAGAATTTTGAAATATGGAATTTATTATGAAAAGCTATCTTAATAAATGTTCGAATTTATTTGTTTAGTCCTCAGACAGACAGCTGAGGATTCAAATTTTTGTATCACGAAAACAGATTTAACAAAAGAATCCGTAAATCATAAATAACCTATTTTGAACAAATAAAACATGACTAGATTAATGCCCAAATACATAGTATTCTAGATATATGGTATGTCAGGAGAATAATTGATTTGAAATAATTAACTGCTCCCCCTTTACATGGGTATATCCAAAATTAATAGTTATTTAAATTTAAGTGAAATATCTCCAGAAGTATGAAACAGAAGGCTTAAAGAAGACCTTAGCACGGGCCAGTTCCCATGTTAATCGTAGGCTTAAAGAAAAGAAAAGCTTTGAGAAAGAGAAATTCAATTTGCCTGACTCCTCCCCTGAAAAAATATTGCTATAGCCAGTTATTAACTTGGATAAGAAGAGAATAATAAAAGCTTAATAAAACGAGTATCATAAATATTATGCAAACACTAAATAACATATCAGAAGACCTAATATTCAATGAGTAGTCAAAAGATCAAATCTTGTCTGAATATAGAATAGGGTGACAAAAAAAATAAACATATCAAAAGATGACAAACATTAACCCATGAAAGATCAATGTATGTTACCTTTTGTGAAAATATTATCATAAAAATTTAAATAATATTATAACCAAAACTAAAATCCAATCCATCAGAAAACAATTGCAAATTAGACCTCAATAAATCTTTAGTTTATAAAGCATTGATCAATCTTGGGTTAGTTGTAGGGGCCAGTTCCCATGTAGCGGTAGTCCTAACACACTTGGCACCATAGTGCTTAGGCTTTTATGCCTTGTTGACAGAAGGACCCTTTTGACGTGTATCCAGAACAAATCTTTTCTTTACTAACTGAAGATTTAAGAAGAATTTATGCAATATGAAATTAATTATATTCTATTGACTTGGAAAATCTCAAAACTATATAGCATACGGTATAAGATATATCAATTACATATATCCATAGGTGCTACGAAATCATTGGGTAACAATAAATACAAGATAGCAAGTATCCAAAGAAAAATTTATCAAGATCAAGATACTAAAAACTGGTTTTTAAAACTTTTCATAGTGCACTATAATATGTGTGCACTAATAAAGGAGGTAAATTTTGAAAACAAGATAAAAACAAATGATCTTGTTCTTCTTAAAAGAAAACTCACAAATAATCATGAGCAAGATATTAATAAAAAAAATTTCTCAAAATTCTAACTTAAAGATATAAAATAAAGAAATATCGAAAGTTCGACTACTAAAAATAAAGTATACATGACATAATTCAAATAAATATTAAATAAGAGTCATGTATCCAAAATGTCAACCAAAAAGCCAAGAAAATATCATTAAAAGAGGCTTTGAGGAAGAAGCTAATAAGGAGAAGAATACAAATTTGGTCAAAGTAATCAACAACTTAAGTATGAGGTAACCACAAGTTTGAAGATAACAAGTATAATTAAATATTTTTATAAATAATACAGAACTTGAGCTGAAATTATATGCCCTCGTAAAGATATTTATAAAAAACATCATTATAAAAAATATGTGAACAATGTTTTTTTTTTAATATGTGAACAATATATAAATGGCAATATATGTAGTATTCATATATCCTTAAAAAGCATTGAAATATTATCACAAGATTAAAAACATATATAAATATGCTTTATTACGCAAAAATGATTCAAAAGAAGTTAATCAAAATAAAATATGAGAATCAATAGTGAATATATTATGAAGGTACAAGGTTAACATAGAAGTATATGTATATACTTTTCAAGTGAAAGGAGACTTGTGTTGAACATACATATTCACAAAATACAGACTAAAGTAAATATGACATGCTAGGACAAATCAATAAAAAGTAACTATTTCAAAAAATATTAAAGACGAAGAGTCAAAATATATTAACTCAAAAAAAACTTTAGCTCGTATGGACTAGGGTGGTATGCATGCTTCATAGATAAAGACTAAGAGTAAAGAGCATACATAGATAAATGTGTCACACTAATAGAAAATGAGTAAAAGACTATTTAATGTGAATTAATCATTTAAGCTAAACAACTAGTTATGCTAGGATTATATCTCACATTGATTTAAACAACATAAAAATAAATATATCAATGAGAGCTAATAGCAAGACATCAATAAGAACATGTTAGATTTTATAAATAGAACTATTTAAGAAGAATTAAATAGCATGTTACCAAAGTGGTTCAAGTGACCACACTTATGTTGGTACAATTGCATGAAAGATGATATTTGTAGCTATGCAACCACCAATATGTTCCATGGTTCTATGGTTCAGCATAAGTAGCTCTACCTGAAATATTAGGTAAAACTTTAGTATCCAATACTTGGATCCATATTTTTTTAGCTTTGTGAACCCATTTGCACAAGTTCATATCAACTAGCTTTCTAATCTGACAATAATTAGAAATGTGTCCATTCATACCGCAATAATGAAAGAAAGTATTAGCATTAATGCTATGTATAATAGTATGAGAACATTCAGTAGTGTGATATAATTTGTGTGGATACTTGTAATAGAAAGCATGGTTACGTGAAGCTTTAGCTTTGCTTGCTTCCTTTGTAAAAGATCTGTCGTGTGTGACTTTGTGATGTGTCATGTGTCGATTGTTAGACTGAGTCATATGTTGTACTACATGCTTTCCCAGTATAATCTCTAACATTTTAGAGTTAGCACAGATCTTATCATATTCAGCAGAAAGAGTATCAATTCTACATGAAGCAATAAAATACTTCTTCTTTTCTGATTTTAATTCCTCCTTAAGTTTAGCATTTTCTTGAGTGCTTTTCTCAATGCAATCAAGTGCCTCATGCAATCTAAACTCAAGTATGGAAATATCTGTAGAATTATCAGCAGTAGAAGTGTTTCTAGCATCATTCAATAAGCTAGTAAGCTTTTCATTCTCATGCTTATAGATTAAAATATTTTTCTAGTTTGCTTATACTTATCTACTACTTTCTTGTGTTCTTCCAATAGATCACTGGAAGTATCAGATAACTCATCAACAGATAACTCATCATAAGACAATTCACTCTCGTTGGATAATGCCATCGAGCACATATTTGCAGTTTGACGAGGTTTCTCTTCTTTTTCTTAGTTGCTTGCCTCACTTTCACACCATATTGTTTGCCATAAAAATCAACAACAGGTATTACAGAACACTGGAATTGATTGCAAACTCGCTTGTACAAAGAAAGGGCCTAGAAAGAAAGCCTAGGAAACAATTTAAGTACAATTGTTTAGTTTTGATTCTGGGGGGGTGACGGTGGAGGCTCAAAAAAGTGCTATCAACTCTGCCTTACTCTGTGGACTATCTGATACAATCTATAGCTCGTGAAGATATTACTTTTTTCTTGAAGGTTGCCAGCCTTTTGCAGGGGTGTGGCACCCTGATATTTATAATATGATGGATTTTGAGCCGCATAGATGGCTTGCGGCCATGTGGCTGATTAGCATGCGAAGACCCGCTCTTGGGCTGCCATCTGTCGGTTTGTTGGGATTTTGTTGTAGCAAATCTGGGCAGTTGAGAAATTGGTCAGATTGCCACATATCCCGTTGCGTATAGCATTCTCAGTCTTCGATCATGCGGGGTCATATGAGACTCATGCATGCGGCCTGGATCACAGTTACTCCCGACTGCCTGTATTTTTGGAAATTTTGGGGCCGTATGTGGTTCATGCGGCTTGGATGATGCTTTTTTGGCCGCATGGAGGCGTATGAACCCTACATTTGGACGACGACTCACGTCTTATCTTTCTTTTCGAAGTGTCAGAACTGTCATGTTTTGCGAGGACTGATCAGCTTTATCTGTCACACTGCTCCTCCATGGTCGTATATTTTTCTTCTACAGTTGTTTGTCGATGGGCCGCATATGTCTTTGAGCAGTCATACGGCTTTCCTTCATGCGGACCTGTTTGGCCCAAGGTACCTGTGCGGTAATTTGTAATCCGCATGAACTCTATATTTTTCATATTTCTACAAGACCCCTTTAAAGTTTCCAAATTACAAATTTGGAATACTTTGAATAAGAAGCATGAAAAATATGCCAAGCCATAGGGAGTCTTCAAGTTGTAGGAAGTGGTTTTCGAACTAAGCCACAGAACCAATCTTTAGTCGCAGGGGCGCTTTGAGCCGCAGAGAGTTTGCCAGTTGTCACTGCTGTATTTAATTCTTCTGACTCGGTTATAGATCTATTTTCGAGATGAAGCTGACGGTTACTGAGGATAAAGTTTCCAAACATCGACTCTATCTTTAATGATCTCGAAAACCGAAGAGACGTTTGACGGTTACTAGGGATAAAGTCCCCAAACGTCGTCTCTATCATTAATGATCTCGAGAATCGAAGAGTCTCTCTTCAGCAACTCTATAAATAGGAGTCATTCAGAGAGAGTCTTTCCTCTTTCACCTTCTCTTCCTTTATACTTTCTGCTATGGCTCCAAAAGCTTCTAAGTCGATTGGTGCGGCGGCCAAAGGGGAGAGACTTGCTTCCCTGTCGAGAGCGGTAGACACTTCTTCCATTCATTCTGATGTGCAACCTTCTCCCAAGGTTAAGGGTGGTGAGCAAATAATGACTGAAATTTCGTGCACGGGGCTGTCATATACTGCCTCTGCTATAAACTTGGTCGATGTATGCCCTATCTCGTCTGGACCACATGTGTTCTATACGATAGGGCTGCAGAGGTTGAGTCGCAAAACTGTTGCTTATTTGAACTTGAACTGGCTGAGTGCCTGAAGATGAATCTGTATAAACTTTTCACGATCGAGCCGCATAGATGCCGCATGAGCACTTTATTATTGGGTCGCATGAATACTGTAAGATGGGGTCGTATGATCGCCCTGTGACTGATTGGGCTGCATGAGTTTTTCATGACTGAACCGCATGATAATAACTGAGCCGTATAAATGCTGCATGAGTGCTTCATGAAGTCAGCCTCATAACTGTGGACTGTATGAGTTCTGTTTTGGCTGGGCCGTCTAACTGGCTAGGCTGCATAACAGAGTTCTTTGTTTTTTCGGTGCTGAATCCCCCTTCTTCTCATGTTTTTTTCGTAGGGGTCTGGCTAGCAAGCTTCTTCAGGACCGGTGTCGGTGATGGAGTGAAAGTACAACATTCTGGCGCCTACATCAGAGAGCTCAAACTGCTCATGCTTCGAAAGAGTTTTCTCCACGCCTTTTTGGCATACACATCAAACAACTTCGGTTTTTTCATGCTTCGGAAGAGTTTTCCCCAGATGGTAGGAAGAGCCTTTATACCTCAGAGAGTTGGATGGTGGTCAGGCATTGTTATGAATGTCGCGCCTTCACGGCTCTCTAAGTAGGCAAAACCACCATCAGGGACCATATTTTAAAGGTATGGTCCCTTGGGGAAGCGGGGCTTAGGCATTAGCAATATGGAGGGGAGGATAGCATGCTATATTTACCCTCCTCCCGACAACTCCTTGGAGATTCAACAGCTTTGTTTGCTTCTCAGCTGTAGAACATGACTTCCTTCGAGGGCCACAAAACTGCTTGAAGACGAAGCACTATCAAACCCAACTATTTATTGCCAAATTTTCCTTTCTTTGCTGTCGATGTAGTCCTATGAATGTAACTGATCTTGAGTGACCAGAGTATGCTCACTCCATTCTATTTGTGGTATTTTGTGGTGCTTGTACTAGAGGGCCTAATACAGCATTTGTAAAGGTCATCCATCTCGGGGATTTTTGTGGACCTATTGCCCTTTTGTGCATCAGGAAATGCGAGCAAATAGATTTGAAAGATATTTTGTGGACCTACTACTCTTTGGTATACCATGGTACGAGTAATAGATTAGGATAAATTTTTGTGGACTTATCATTATTTTTGTGTACTGCGATGCGAGTACTGATAATAAGTGGAGAGAAAACAAACGTATTTACTAAGAGGTAATGAGGACGTGGTAAATACAGGTCAAAACAAAGCCTTCCTACTCAGAGGTAATGAGGACTTGTTAGGCGTAGGCATGATAGGGATACACAGAACAACTCAGAGGTGCTATCAACGTGGAAGTTCTATGCATTGGTTGATTTGTTTGTGGTGGACGAGAAAACAACTCAGAGGTAATATGGACATGGTTGCTTTTTTCCGTTGGGGAGTTTTGTGGACCTATTATCTTTTTTGTGCACTAACAGTACGAGCAATAGATTAGGATAAATTGTGTGGACCTATTGTCCTTCTGCGTACCGGTGGTACGGGCAATAGGTTTTGAGGCAAATTCTTGGTGGTAGAAAAGCTATGACCAGGGGGTACATAGATACGACCAAGAGAATTCATTCGGAGTAATTAGAGTAAGTTCAGTGGTACCTGAGGGTACGTATCTCAACCATCTGGGAGATTTGAAGTCAGAGTGTAAGTTCAGCGATATCTGCGGGTATTAACTCACAATCCGAGAGATAGTTGGAAGGTGTCATTTAGACATAGTATTTCTTAAGGAATTTGTCATTGATGGGCATCATGAGCAAGTCTCCATTTTGTTTTACGAGAAGGTATGCACCGTTGGAGAATACGGTCTCGATGACGAACGAACCCTCCCACTTAGGCTGAAATTTGCTGAGGGTTTAGTGAGTCATGACCATTGGTTTGCGAATGGCCAAGACAAGATCATCCACTTGGAATGTCCTCTGTTTGACTTTCTTGTTGAAAGCCCGAGAGATGCGCGCTTGGTAGAGCTCTATGCTTTGTTGAGCTTGTAAACGCTTTTCAGCTAATGCATCTAACTCTTGTAGACGTCGGCGGTAGTTATCGTCCGCCGTTAACCGGTAGGTAAGGGCCACTCAAAGTGAGGGGATCTGAGTTTCTAATAGAAGGACAGCCTCGCTCCCGTAGACCAAGAAGAATGGTGTATTTCCTGTAGCCGTCTGAATCGTCGTCCGATACGCCCATAGGCACTCGCCAAGCTTTTTATTCCAGTCGTGTTTGTTTACAGACACGAACTTTTTGAGGAGCTTGATTATGGTTTTGTTGAATGCTTCAGCCAGACCATTGGCCGAGGGGTTATATGTTGTCGAGGCCATGTTCTGGATTCGATTCTTATCACAAAATTGATAGAAAGCGTGGCTTGCGAACTGTGGACCATTGTCGTGGATAATCCTCTGGGGCAGTCCAAAACGGTAGATGACGTGATATTTTATGAAGCTAATCACGTTCGATGTCTTGACCTCTGCCAACGGAATAGCTTCTTCCCATTTGGAGAAGTAATCAGTGATTGAAGTATGAACTTATGCCCTCTAGACGACGGCAAGGTGATTGGCCCAATGACGTCCATTCCCCATACTTCAAATGGCCAAGAGTCCATCGTCGGGTGCAAAAATTCAGAGCCTTGCACATCTTTGTATAATCAAATCTGTAGTACGAGGCACCCCTTCTCCACGGCAGTGTACCTATGTTCAGGTCCTACCATCATCCGACTGAGATAGTAAATGGCTTGTTCATGCAGAGCGTCGAGAGAATGTTCCATCGCCCGTACATAGAGCAGAAAGGGCTTTCCGGCGACCGGAGCTACCAGAACTGGCGGATTCATCAGGTACTCCTTAATATCCTCAAAGGCACGCTGACATTCCTTGCTCCATATAAAAGAGATACCTTTCCTCATGAGTTGAGTGAAGGGTTGGCATTGCCCCAAGAGGTTAGATATAAACCTCCTGATATAAGCTAGTCTTCCATGAAGGCCGCGGAGTTCGCGGAGGTTCTTTGGTGGGTTCATCTCCAGGATTGCTTTTGTTTTGTCGGGATCTATGTGAATGCCCCGAGAAGTAATGACAAAGCCCAAGAACTTTCTACTGGACAACCCCAGAAAGGACTTAGTGGGATTCATCTTCAGGTTGTGTGCCCGCATGAGGTCGAACACTGTTCTCAAGTCATGTAAATGATCGTTTTTGGAGTGACTCTTGACGACGATGTCGTCTACGTAACATTCCACCGTCTTGCGTAAATGATCTCTGAAGATGACACTCATAGCTAGTTGATATGTTGCACCGACGTTCTTCAAGCCGAAGGGCATGACCGTATAACAATATACGCCGATCGACGTTCGAAATAATATATGCTTCTCATCATCAGGAGCCATCTTGATTTGATTGTATCCCAAAAAGCTATCCATAAAGGACATGCGCTCAAAGCCGCACGTATTATCGATCATTATATCGGTGATCGGAAGAGAGAATTCATCCTTAGGGCATGCCGCATTCAGATTGCAAAAATCGATGTAGATTCAGATTTTTTCATTCTTTTTTATGACTGGCACTACGTTGGCTACGCAGTCTGGGTGCTGCTCTTCACGGATGAAATCGCTAGCTATAAGCTTGTTCACTTTCGCCTCGATAGAATTCATGATATCTGGACGAAATTTTTGCTACTGTTGCTTGACTGGTTTTGCGTCCAGATAGATGTTGAGCTTATGGAGTGCAATCTCGGGGTTTGGCCCTGGCATGTCTTCATAGCTCCAAGCAAAGACATCAATGTATTATCTGATGAGTTTTAACAATGACTCCTGCTCGTCGTCTGTCAGACTTTTACTGACGAAGATTGGCTTTGAAGAGGCTTCATTGTCGAGGTTAACTTGCATAACCTCATCTTCAGTAGGAGGATCACGAAGTTCGAAGCATTTCTTCTACTGTGCAACTAGTTGCTGGACCCACGACTCCAACTCAAGAGGTTCAAGTAGGTCTTCGTCTTCTTCTTCGACATCAGTGGATGTCATATTGGCCAATAATGTCTGTCTGAATATATCCCCAATACTGCTATCGGAGTCATAAATGGGTGACTCGGACGAATGGAAGTGCCACTCACATTCTTTGTCAGAACTTTCGGGCGTTGTAGATAGAGTAACATACCCGAGGCCACATCTTGATTTGTGATAATGATCATGAGGCTTCCCTACCGGTATCGGCGGCTGTAGAGGCAATCGTCGACCACTGCCATAATTTAGACCCGGAGTAGCCTCTATGTCGTACCCCTATTTTCGCATAAAGTACTTGGCTTGAGGACTATATAAGTAGAGCGGTAGTCTTCCAGCTTTGGGTCCGAGGTCAGACTCTTGTGGCGTGAAAGATTGAGGACCTTCTTTTTGGCCAAAGATGATTGTGTGATCCCATCCTCTTCTGTCTGAGACAGGAAAATAAGTGCCTTTTATGGGAGTAAGTCGATTTGGGGTATGGACGGTTGTCACCTCTGTGTACAGGCTAACGTCTAGACAGTCCCGTACGACATACGTTAGATTAGGCTTATCATACTCAGAATAGTCTAACGGCAGCCTCTTATTGATAAAATAAAGAATTTTATCCATTGAGATTACATCATCAGGAGAGGGGCTATCCGCCTGTGTAGCCACATATTTGGCAAGTTCTCCGTCTTCCTTGGCTACCCCTGTGAGCTTAGAGTTTTGGACGCTATCTTAGGTAACTTGACCACCAAGGGTTCTGCTTGAGGCATTGACCTGCCTGGGAGTGTTGGATCAACACTTGGCTGCTGGCTCGTCTTGGCAAGACGGATGACCATCGGTTCGGCAAGGGATTTTGTGTCTTCTAGTCGCCTCGGAGCAGATTTTGGCAATCAGATTACCGTCAGTATTACCGAGGGCTTCGCATCTTCCTGTTGCCTTTGATTGGACTTTGGCAGCCAGATCACCATTGGTCCTATAATAGGTTTTGGCTTCTGACTGGATCTCAGGAGACGGATGACCATTGGTTCCGACTGTGCAGAATCGAGCACTTCTTTATGTAAGGTTGCGACAAGGGGTGCGGCCCTGCCTGGTTTGCGGGGTTGGAGACGGATTCTCAAGGGTTCTTCTGGCCCTATGATGGCCTCCAATTCGTCTGTTATATGTTTCCTGGATTTGTCATATAGACAAGCCTCCGACGAGTAATAAGATTCAACCCCTTTGAAGGGATCAATGTCGGCGAATTCGGTCTTCACGGAACCGTGTTTACCGACATATTTAAAACACTGGTGAAGGATGGATGGTACGATCATGTAGTCATGTATCCACGGACGTCCCAGGAGGATGTTGTAGGAGGTGTCTGCATCTATAACGTAGCAGGTAACTTCTGTCCTCAGGTCTCCAATCTGGCACTTCAACCGGATCTTCCTTAGGGGATAGCTTCTCCCTGAGTTAAACCCGCTAATGGCAGTATTGGTTGCTGTTAGCCGGTGCATAGGGATGCCAGGAAGTTGGAGCAGGCTTTTCGGGATGATGCTTATTGACGATCCCGGGTCGATATGCATCCTATCCACCTTGATGTCGCCTATGTATCCAGTGTAGTATAAAGGGTGATCATGTAAGTTGGTCTTAATCAACATATCCTACAGGATAAATATGATATTGGACATTGCATCCGTGCTACCGCCATCCTGTAGATCTGCTGGAGGGTCTTCCCCTGGAGGCTTGACCTGAGCTAAGTAGGCATCAGCATTCGGGAGTGCTTCGCTTAATGCAACACGAAGATCCTTGGAGAGCCCTAGGAGCTCGTATAGCGACAACTTTGCTGGCGTATTAGCCAATTGTGCTAATATGTCGAAGTTGTAAGGTCTCTCCAGTCCCTGAGGTATATCATTGTGAAGTGGCATGTCGAAGCGGGGCTCCCTTGTCTTGGACTTATCCGCCAGTAGAGGCTGAGATGGCCTTGGAACGTCATAGGGAGGCAACGTTGCTGGCTGAGGATCTTCGGCTGGACTATCCCGTATGGGCTGGACTTGTGCTCCAGACCGGGTAACAACATCTGCAGCTTCTTCAGCTTCAGCTGAAATTGCATGGCAGGCTCTAGACTTCCTACCCTTCTTCTTGTTGGTAACAGATGACACCCCCTGGGTAACTTCGGAAAACACGTCAGGATGCACCTACATGATCTCTCCTCACGATGTGGTGAGGGGTACCAATCCAGATGTCTCGCTCCGGGCGGGTGGAAGATTAGTAACCTCCATCGTTACCCGGGGGACAGGTATTACCCCGTCTGGAGTACTTGTCGGAGGGAAGTCGCCGAACTGAATAGATACCATGTTCGCCGCCACGTTAACCTCGTCAACGTCTATCGACAGAGCTTTTGAGTCGATAAGACACTGAATGTTTCATTTCAATTTGAAACTATCATGAGTGGCATGATAGGAGAAGCGGTGGAAGTAACAATACTTTGGGTCCTCTATTTCTGCTGCTCGGGGCTCGTGCCTTGATGGAGGGAGCTGGATCCTACCCCTTTGTAAGAGCATATCGAAGATAGGTTTGATATGACTATCGTCGAATGAATAGTTGATCTTGGGCCACTGACCTTCTGCCTGTTTTTGTTCGGGCTTCTAAGTCGCATCAGTGACCATGGCCTGTTTGCCCTAATTGTCCCAATTGGCGGTAGCGCCACTGTTGTTGTTACTGGAAGTGGGACCAGGACGTCTACCCTTATCTTCTCCGTCTGGGATGTGTAACCCCAGCTGGCGAGCCTTCTTCAATTTTGCCTCCATGTTGGTAACACTTATGATGAAGGTCGTCCAATCCCTGAACTGATCGTCACCCATCCAGAGGCTAATTGCAGGGAGCAGCTTATTTTAGCAGATTTCAATCAGGGAGCTCTCGGGATTGCCCTGAGGCAATCTCATCGCGGTTTGGCAGAACCGCTCGATATAGTTCCTCGTCACCTCCCTCTCTCCGTGAACGACGTCCATGAGAGATGACATCGTCACATCATGCCCCATCTCGTAGAATCTCTCCAGGAACATGTGCTTGAAGCTGTCAAAAGAATGGATACAGTTATCGGAGAGGTTACGGTGCCAGTCGAACGCGATCCCCTCCAATGCTCTAATGAATAATCGTGTGAGGATGGCATTACTATACGGCAAGTGGTCGGTGGTGACTTCAAAGTAAGTCATGTACCGACTAGCAGAGGTCTTTCTATCATAAGAATCAATATTGAACGGCTTGTACCATGGTAGAAAAGGTACGTCCCTCCATGCGACGGGATATGGCTGCCATATTCTGAGATCCCGAGAGGAGCCTCGGGCATTGAACATCTCTCGAAGCTCCTGGACGTCCCTTCTTGCCTCCTTGGCTTCATCTGTAGCTGAAGGCACGGATGGTGCTAAGGGATCATCACCCAAAGGAGGGACGGTTGTGTTGGTTG
Source organism: Iris pallida (assembly GCA_029216955.1). Lineage (NCBI taxonomy): Eukaryota > Viridiplantae > Streptophyta > Magnoliopsida > Asparagales > Iridaceae > Iris > Iris pallida. The sequence continues at coordinate 31,523,175 of JANAVB010025196.1, read as the reverse complement.
ACTGCGGGTCCCAAGCTTGTTTGTCCGGGCGTCCTTGCTGGTTGAGCTGGCAAGGCGGCTTTGATCTCGTCTACGAACTTAACAAAAGACAGGAGCATGGCTTCCAGCACTTCTAGTCGTTGTCGGTCAGAAGGTGCTTCATGATCATCGTCATCCATAAAGACTGTCCTGACGTGGGTAGAGGTGGAAGGGATTGTGGTAGAGGTACTATCGGTATCGTACCCTTGTATAGAGAAATCGTCAGGGAATGTCGGAATATCATCTTTGTCAGACTCGGAAGGGGTGCTACCCCCTGTGCAGGTAGCCGCATCGTCTTGGCGAGGGTGGTGGCCCTCAGGGACATTCGATTCTGTTGGAGAGTTTTGGGGGATCTCTACCCCCTGCGTGTGCTCTTGGTACACCGGGTTGTCGCATACATTGAGGGGGCTGCTACCCCCAGCTTCATCTACTCTCAAGGAGGCTGAAGACGCACCCCCAGGTGCCGGAAGCTTCTTCTTGGATCGAGTGCCTAAATAGACCCCCCTGTTGTTGATGGGAACTCCCAGATGAGGGTCTCCTTGCAATACTGGCCGAGATGGACGGGCTGGAAGAGCCTGTCTTCTTTCCTCCCTTGCCAGGAGGAACTTTTTGAGTTGAATTATAGGAGGCAAAAGGAAACTCTTCGTCCCCTGGGATTTGCACATGTCGGACAGGTGCTGGCTACTGTAGTCGCTGGAAAACTGACTGTCGATCTTCAGGTACTGCTGATTTATTACAGCACCAGTTGATGATGACTTGAGTGCAACGACACCCCGAGAGGGACATATTGCATGCTGACACTGCCATCTTGCGCTTGTGAGTAATCACGTCACGTAAGTCGGTAGGAAGCTGCTCTGCCTTTGCACCAAACTTGTGAACTCGGGGATCCCGAGCGCACGAGTGCTTAGGCATCATATTTGCTCCCTGATCCGTGGCTAGTAAAAATACTTACTCTGGATCTTTAGAGGGAGACTTTGAAGACCTACCCTGTTTGTTAGCCTTGGAGGACTGGACGCAGGTGGTTCTGTACAACTTTCTATCACGACCTCGTGTAACAGTTAACGGGGCCCACTGACAGTCAGCAACTTGGACAGTTGACTAGGCTGGTTGAGCCCGCACTGCCCTAGACCTTTTTGACTTAGCGCCCAAAGGTGCATAGTAAAAAATGTCCATACTGATACATCCCGTATCTTTAGTGGGCCGCATGGCGTCGGGCCCGCATGAGAGGCGGTCGAACACAGAGCTTTTAGCAGGGCCGCATGAGACGTCCTGTTTGTGTGCAGGATTGGTCGTCGCATGGACCATCTTCTTACGGCTAGAGCTGGCTTTCGCATGGATCATCTTCCTGCGGCGAGAGTTGGCTGCCGCATGAGTTGTCTGCCTGCGGCCAGAGTTGGTTGTTGCATGGGTAGACTGCCCATCTCCTCTCTGCGGCCTCCTCTTTGTCCGCATGGAGTTCCCTTGTGCCCCCAAAAACTCAGCATCGTAGTATTTTCCTCTGGTAGATTTGGGGACAGCAGGGTCCTCTGAGGTCGAAAACAGAGCCACATGAGAGTTCTGGTCACCGTATTAGGCTGCAGAAGGAGCTTCTTTGAGAATTTGGTCAGGGCAACAGTTTTGCGCACCGACGCCTTGCAAGTCCTCTTCGGGTTGGCTCGCTTTTGAGACGGGCTGGCGCTCCCTTCAGAGGGCAATTCTTCGAAGGCTTGTTGGTTGAAGCTGACCACAACCATCTGCTGTATAGAGCCGAGCTTGGACGCGTCAGATTGCATCACCAACTTCTCATCAAAAGAGAAGGATGTCTCCAGCAGAGTTGCCATTGTATTTGCCATAAAAATCAACAACAGGTATTACAGAACACTGGAATTGATTACAAATTCGCTTGTACAAAGAAAGGGCCTAAAAAGAAAGCCTAGGAAACAATCTAAGTACAATTGTTTAGTTTTTATTCTGGGGGATGATTGTGGAGGCTCGGGAAAGTACTATCAACTCTGCCTTACTCCGTGGACTATCTGATGCAGTCTCTAGCTCGTGAAGATATTGTTTTTTCTTGAAGGTTGCCAGCCTTTTGTAGGGGTGTGGCACCCTGCTATTTATAATAGGATGGATTTTGAGCCGCATAGATGGCTTGTGGCCACCTGGCTAATTAGCACGCGAAGTCCCGCTCTTGTGCTGCCATCTGTCGGTTTATTGGGATTTTGTTGTAGCAAATCTGGCCAGTTGAGGAATTGGTCAGATTGCCACAAGTCCCGTTGCGTATAGCATTCTCAGTCTTCGATCATGCGGGGTCGCATGAGACTCATGCATGCGGCCTGGATCACAGTTACTCCCGGCAGCCTGTAGTTCTGGAAATTTTGGGGCTGCATAAGCTGGGCCGCATGAGGTTCATGCTACTTGGATGATGCTTTTTTGCCCGCATGGAGGCGTACGAACCCTGCTTTTGGGCGACGTCTCACGTCTTATCTTTCTTGTCGAAGTGTCAGAACTGTCATGTTTTGTGAGGACTTGTCAGCTTTATCAGTCACACTGCTCCTCCTTGGTCGCATATTTTCCTTCTACAGCTGTTCGTCGATGGGCCGCATATGTCTTTGAGCAGTCATGCGGCTTTCCTTCAAGCGGACATATTTGGCCCAAGGTACCTATGCAGCAATTTGTAATCCGTATGAACTCCATATTTTTTATGTTTCTATACATATGTTTATGTTAGCGTACTTGTATAACGATAATCATTCATAGTGATTCTTTTTTTAGTGGCAAGACAATATTTCATCATGTGACCTGATCTTCTGCAGTTGTGGCATACAAGCTCCTCATCATATAAAGGATTTTGTTGAACTTTAAATCCCAATGCCATTTGGCACCTATTTGCATTATTACGAGGACTATCCTCCTCTCTGGAGTTGCTAGTTTTGATTTCGTACTTGCAATCATAAGTAGCTTCAAGAAGTTTCTAAATTTTATGAGATGTTGTTTAAGTAGTAATAAGATTGAATACATTTAATCCTACAGCACAATAAAAAGCATGCATTGGTTTTGCATCAAGGATAGCTAACTTCTTCTCTTCCTCTGTATAACTATAATTAGGCTTGTTAATAATCGAGGAAGTGAGATTAGAGGTGATAGTAGGCTTTTTGTAGCCATTGATGTTTGCCATGAACAAAAAGTTGAAGAACTTTTGTATTTCAAACGTTAAAAAGAGAGTATAAAAGACTCCTGAATGGGAGATCTAAGTACAATTATTTTTGGAAAAGTGTGGCGATGGAGATCGAGCATGCACATGTACATGTATTTTTCAAGACCCTAAATGAAATAAAACTGCTGCTATTTATAGGCATGCACATGTACGATGTGTGCAGGGGTTTTTGTCACGACCGACTTCCGCTTTTTGGGATATGAGCACGTGGCCAAGTCCAGCCTACGCCACAGTATCGGCGGTAGTACGCTGTCTGGAGCTCAATATAAATCTCAAATACAACAAATCATATCTATTTTGCTCATTCACAATTATTATTTAAATTACAAATTCATTAATACATCGAAATAATATTTGGGAACAACTCGCTAAACATTTAATTCAAAACTCTCTATTCTACCTAGAATCTATGGTTGGCCCCCACGATACCTCTAACTCCACCCGAAGGAACCCAAAGCAAGACCAAGTCATCAAGAATAATCATCATGAATCTGTCAACTGAGAAAATATATCCAGTCAGGATTGGGACAAGTACAAGTCTAGCCCTCACAATACAAATACAATATAAAGTAATATAATACTAAACATGTAAAACAATGATCAATGGAAACATAAACAATATGAGCAAGAAATCATGCAAGAGTAGAAACTAATAAAGACAGTAACAAGCATGAAAACATAAGGAAACTCTTATAAACCATAATAGTGCATGTGTCATGAGAAATACAACGTTCCTACACATGGACGGGTTGGGCGAACGATGAGGATATAAGGCCCGCCCCGTAAACGGAAGAGTTGCCAAAAATATAATCTGGACTTTGTTCACGTGCCTAGTAATTGTACCCCTCCAATATCCATACCTCATAATCATGAAAACACGGTCACGATACGATCACGATAACAATGAGATTATATTAGTCAATCACTCAAATCTCGTGTGTGTAAATAGTCAAGACACAAAAAATAGCTTGTATAAGAGAAATATAACAATATAAAGTAAATGCACATGAAAGCGTTAACAAGTAATTGCCTCGGTTTGATTTGAAGTTGACTGGCATGATATGATCTTGTCGGCACGAAAATAGTCTCAGAAGTCAAAACTATGCAAGATGATCTTAGATGATGGGACAAACCATTCCATTGAGTCTGGAATAGTCGAATTAGCTAGAGACGATATAGGGAGATTTGAAATTTGCAAAGGAATGGGAATATGACTAGCCACGGACAGGATTTAATCGAAGGAAAATATAATTCTTTATTAGGAAAATATATTCATAAACTATTTAGAAATTATTCTTGATACTTGAAAACTATATTATTCGTTAAGATATTTTAGATAACTATTAAAATCCAGAAAGTTGTTTTAGGCCAAAATTATAATTTAACTATAGAAAATAATAAGAGTTCTAAGTCAAAAATCATATTCGAAATACCATAAAAATATGTATTTACATATATTGGCACTTCTAAACCCAATCTGAAATGGAATATAGACCCAAGCCAAATACTATAATTTTGCTACAAATATAATTTTGGGAAACAAAATATATATATATATATATATATATATATATATATATATATATATATATATATATATATATATATATATATATATATATATATATATGAAAAAAATATATATATATGAAAAATATATATATATATATATATATGAAATATATATATATATATATATATATATATATATATATATATATATATATATATATATATATATATATATATATATATATATATATATAATATATTTTTCATTTATATATATATATATATATATTTTTCATATATATATATTTTTTTTCATATATATATATATATATATATATATATATATATATATATATATATATATATATATATATATATATATATATATATATATATATATATATATTTCATATATATTTTTTTTTTCATATATATATATATATTTTTTTCATATATATATATATATATATATATATATATATATATATATATATATATATATATATATATATATATATATATATATATATATATATATATATATATTTCATATACAAATATAATTTTTTTTAATATATATATATATTTTTTTTTTCATATATATATATATATATATATATATATATATATATATATATATATATATATATATATATATATATATATATATATATATATATATATATATATATAACAACAATAATAATAAATAGTAAAATAGTGTACATATACCTATTCATAACAGTAATTAAATATAATGAAATAATAATCAAATCATAATAATAGTAAAAAATACTAGTAATACATACTTATACTCTCAGTATTATACTACACATATATATATATAAACACAAATAATAATAAATAATTAATTAATTAAGTCATCCCACTCTTCTCTAGGAAGAGAGGGCGAGACTTTTTAGAAACGAAAAAGAAACAGAAACTGAAGAAAAATAAGGAGAAAGAGAGCGAGGAGGATGAGAGAAGAGATCGAGAGAACATAAAGGGAACGGAAAAGGGAGATGGGGATGAGAGTCGCAGGAGAGGAAGCTGAGAGTTTAGGAGAGCGGGGAGAGCCATGGAAAAAAGGGAATAGGGAATCAGCGGACAACAGAGAGGCGGCGACGCGGCCGCTTAGGCGGTCGAGGCGACAGCTATTGCTACGTGGGATAATGGTGGCGAGGAGAATCGAGAAGGAGGGTTCTCGAGCGCGGCTGCGCTCGCTGCTGCCAAGCTCGCGTCGACGGATCTGGCTAGGGCGGCCACTCGGGATTCGAGGAAGGGAGGAGACGCACGCGTGTTGCCTGGCACAGCCAGCTGTAGCCGGTGGCGTACGAGGCTGAGCGTGTCGCCTGCAGGAAGAATGAGGGGGCGATGAGGGTCCTTGAGCATGGGAAGATCTAAGGACAGGGCGAGGGCAGAGGTAGGGATTCTGGGGAGATGGTCATGCTTGGTGTGGCTGCGGATACAATCGGGTCATGGCGGAATAGGGGAGGAGTAGGGAGGTTACGGATCTGTGGTCGCGGTGGTGGGTGTTGTAGGTGATGAGCACGGGTTTTGGTATCGGTTGGTTGTGGTGGTGAGGATGACGATGAGGGTCATGGTCTGGCTGGACGAGGTTGTGGCAGAGAGTTCGGGTGACAGTGATGAATCGGAGAGGAGACAGACGGTGATGTGGATAATGAATGTGTACTGCGGTGTGGGATGCTGCTATCGACCAAGTTGGTGGCCACAAATTTGTTAGCCGGAAAGGAGGAAGAATGTGAGTGGGTGGCTACAATATTAGAATTAAGTTTACGGTTAAGGTTTACGTGTCCTGCGAGACACGATACAGGAAGGTGTTCGGTGTGTCGGACATAGAAAAGCAATGTAATTATAATACCAAAAATAAGGAAAAGGAAAAGCACATACACGATGCACGGGCAAGATGATAGACGATGGCTATTGGTTATGGTTGAGATGTTTGGGTTGTGGAGAACCAAAGGAGACTCCCACTTTATATAGGGGTCGAAGGTTCCTAATATGGGAAGGATTCAGATTTAAACCCATTAAATATAGATTGATAAATCTTTTACTCCATAAATTAATTACCATAATAATTTATAAATAATATATAGTACTTTGTAAATTCAAAATTCAAAATAACTGATATTTAATAAATCAAATAAGTTATGAAATATCTCTCCATAAACACAAAAACTATATAACAATATATTTTTTTTATCAAAAACTATAATAAAAATCTAGAAAACTAATCAAATCTAAATATAAGATTTGATGAGAAGAATAAATATCATTAATAATTAATAACACTAAAACAATTTTAAATAATCTTTTTTTTTCTAAATTCCAAAACTAATTTTGAAAACAAAATAGACAACCCTTTTTGTAAATCAAAAATAGATATGATTTCTTCCTAAAAATTAAATGCATCATTATTCTCATTTTCAAAATATTTACAATAAATAAACAAAAAATTTGAAAATCGGGAACATGGGTTACAGTTTTGGCGCACAAGAGCGCTGTGTGCACGAGATTTCAGGAGAATCTGTTGTAACCGCATTGGGTTGCTGCTGAGCTAATACATGGCAGTTATTGGGATTCTCTTATTGCTGAGATCTTGGGTGGTTAGCACCCGTTCATTAACATGACCAAGTCACTGACACGTGGCATATGCACACTACTCGAAGATCTTTTTCAGTTTAAACCAACTAGATCCTGATCATATCAGGAAAGTGGCAGTTTGAACAAATTGGATTCGGTTCTATCTGAAGAGATACGATTGCCGTATTGGCCGTGTGGGCAAGTGCCACTTTGTGAGTGAGCTACACACTGTGGGAGATACACTTTTGGACATTGTTAAGTCCTTAAATTATCATGCTGTGAGGAGATTGTGCGCTGCAGAAGTACCAGGCAATGGGTGAACTGCGCACCATAGAGGTTGCATACTTGCGGTTCTGGACGTCGCATTTCTACACTTCTGGAGTTATGTTGACTGCTTTTGACTGACATCTGCTAACTGCTATCTTGACAACTGACAACTTGATAGCTGTCATTTGACTGTCTTCTGACACTTTGGCTGGTGTGTCAAAAATCTTGAAGTGACGAGTCACTGTACTTTTGATGTGATGAACCACTGCATTTTTGATGTGACGATTCGCTGCACTTTTGATGTGATGAGTTACTACACTTTTGGGGCGACTGTTGATTGTGCTTTTGGGGCGACTGGGTCAATGCCTCCTTAATTGCTGCCACTTTTAAAGGGCTCGAGAAGTGGTGACTAAAGACTTAGTCAAAAACTTCATTAAAATGATATTCATCGTAATGAATTATAGGTTCATCTAATTAACTTGGGGCCGTTTGACTAACTGCCACGTGGCGTGCGGGTTGGACCGCATACAGCCTATATAAAGGAGAGCTTTTGAGGAAGCCATTACTCATTGCTTCTTAACACTCCTCTATCATGCTCGATCCTGACTTAGCTTCAGACGGCCATAGGCCTTGCATAAGTCGACTGTTGGTTGTCGATCTCCTTGTTCAAAGAAATTGTAGTCTTGGTGAAGAACAACTTCAGATTTTCAAGATGCACTTGAGCGTGTGGCGTGGGGGTTCGAACCTGAACAACATCTTAGAGGTCTTCGAGGCCCAAGATATTGGATTTGGGTCGATGGCTGTCACGACCCGCACCCGCTTTTTCGGATACGAGACGTGTCCAAGCCAGCCTACGCCACAGAGTCGACAGTAGAACGCTGTCAAGCCCACAAGAAATAAATGCTCAAAATATAACATTTGCTGCTCATTCATATTTCTAAATTTGTTACAACATTTACAACATTTATAATTAAAGAAAAATACAAGATTTTACAATAAATAAAATTGATACAACTGCTATCTATTTCTAGGTTGACCTCAGCATAACCAAGCCTTCCCAATGCTAAGAGTGATCGCGGCTAAACCTGAAAAATGTTAGTTTTCAGTCAGGAATGGAACAAGTACACAAACCGACGACAATGCAAAAACACAATAGAATTAATAAGACATAAAATTAACATATGAGATATGAAAACTGGAAAGTACTGATGACATGGCACGATGGAGAAGAAAAGGAAATAAATAAATAAAAGACAACTACCTATGTGGTGTGAAATATCTGTTTCGACATGTGAACGGCTAAGGGATAAATCCGGCACCCTGAACGTGTCGTGTGCAGCTGCTATTATTCACGAATAGACATCATTGGGATAGTTCTCGGTAGTCCACATGTCTACTAAGATATTTCTCCTCCCGACTACTCCGTGTGACGAGCGTGTCAACAAGCAGCAAGATATATGTATATACATGAAATGAAAAGACTACTATGAAATGAAAGCAATCAGAAAGTGCACTTGCCTGAGGTCCTTAGCTGGTGAAACCAATAATACTATACCACTCAATGAGCCACAATCAGTCAATACATGCAGAAGTCTCCAGATGCTGAAATAAATATTACCAACGTTCTTAGAGTAGTCAAATTAGCTAGGATTGCTTGTCCTTAAGTCTAATTCTGGATACAGGGGCAAAACGATAATTTTGGGTCAAAACGGTGTCCGCCGTTGGACTCGCTTTGCACCGAAAAGCATGCCAGGGTCTATGGTCTCTAAAGTCATCAAACTACATGTCTACAGGTCCGATTTTCTAATACGAACCCAACCGTATATCCAAGTTGGATTCCGGCTGACCGTGCACAAAATTACCCGTTAAGTCCAGAATAGCATGTTTATATAGGGTCGACATTCATGGATTCAGATTTGCAAGAAGATAAGAATACGATTAGTTGTGGTCAAAACTGTCTAAACTAAGAGAGAATTTGAAAAGGGTAAAATCTTAATATACTTATTTACACAATAATTATTTGAATTAGAAAGCATAGTTTATAGATTTGAAAATATATATATAAATACTTAGAAAATAATTTATAAATTTTTTTAATATTCGAGACTCATTTAAGAAAATATATATAGATTTTTATTTATTTGAAATTTAAGCCCAATCACCAACTTATGATTATTACCAATGCCCATATATTACCCAAAATAACTAATAACAGAATATTGTTATTATTAATAATATTATTAACATTGAAAAACTATTTTAAAACTATTGTATGTTAATATCTATCTACATTCCTATATTTTTATATATTGTCAGCCCAAAACAAATCAAAACTCATAAATGAAATCAAAATGTCACCCAAAATCCAGCCCATGCTATGCTCCTACCCGGCCCACTCAATTACCCCCTAATCTATTCTCCAGAAGGAACTCAAATTAAGAAAAGGGGGAAAAGAAAGGGTGAAGCAGGCTTACCAATTTGGCGCGTGCGGCATAGCGCGTCGGCCGGCGAGGGATCGACGGTGAGACGCTGCGTGGCTCGAGACGTGGCGCCAGCACCGAGGCGCGGAGAGATCGTCGACGCCGGATCTGGCCGTCGCGCTGTGGTTCCGCGGTGGCTGCAGACAGCCCCGAGACTCGTACCCGAAGCTGACACAGGCGACGCTGGTGAATTGCGACGCCGGTAGAGAACCGAAGAGGCGCGGCGGTGGCGGCTGTCGGGGCTTCCTGCGCCACGTGGTGGCGCTGGAACGGAGCGGCGCGCCGGTCGACTGATCGTGGACGAGCGACGAGGCGGTCCGGTGGCTTACTCGTGGGACAGGTCGACAGATCTGCCAGGATCGAGCGCCGCAACTCAAAGTTTGAGTGGCTACGGCCTCAAGGCAGGCGCCAGAGGAGCTGCGGTGAGGTGGCGATCGCGGAAGGAGCCGTCAGGCGCTCTGTAGAAACGGGGCGGATGGAGGAAGCTCCGCTCTCAGGGAAGAGCCCAGCGGTCGAGGGCGGTTCTGGCGTTGCGCGGCCCCGGCGGCGAGCAGGGAAGTTGGCTCGCCTGCGGCAAGCGGCGGTGGTCCCACGGCTGCAAGTTCGAGGCCAACGCCCGAGGTTCCCGGACGGCTGGAGGATGCGGAGAAGATCGGCGAGGTGGCGCATCCGACGGTTAGGTTTTTGTATACTTGACGATTTCTGTTGATCGTGTCCGGTATTGTACACGAGGAATATTGTAAACGGGATGGAACGGATGTGGTGGACACGGACACGGGTCCAGGCACGGCACATAATTTTGGTGTTGGCTGTGTGTTGATGGTAATGGCAAGGGCAATAGTGGCTGTGGAGAATTGGTTTGTCGAATATGGTTGTGGCGATGACTTTGGTGGTGGTCTAACGATGGTGGCAACGTGGTTGCGGTCAGGTGTATGAGGTCGCTGGGTCATTATGAAGGTTCTAATGGAAGGAGCAGATGGGTTGGTGAAATGAGGCAGGGAGAGGTCGGTTTCGTTGGTTCTCTATATACAAGGGACGGCGGACCATACGTACAGATTTATAGGAATAAGTATAAATTATTTAGTTTAATCTAGAGTTGGTTAGAGGAGGGAATCCTTGAAGTTTTATGTATACCTTTATACATTAAGGGAGAGAATAGGATAGGTATTGCATACAGATTCCTACACATTTATGATAGACTCAATATCCTTGGATCATACGTACATATACATTCGAATATGTATACACCTGGATATCTACTAAACGTGTAATCCGAACAACTAATACACAACAATATTATCCATTCATTAAAATAAAACCAGAATCAATCCTGATCCTACAATAATTAAAATCAATATTAATGTAAATGAATAATTGATAATATCAATTAGTTTAAAAAATAGATTTCCATAAATATCAATCCTATTAAAATAATCAATTTTAAAACAATATTTAGTATTATCAAATATCTGCACAAATATATTTTTATATATACAATTCCTATCTAAAGTGATATTGCAATAACTTATGACAACATTCGATCATAGTTTTAGATATGAAACTAACCCAAAAATTGCGTATTATAAGAAATTAATCTAATGCTAATATTATCAAATTACTTGTAGGACGTGTATCATAACCATAAAATTAAATAAATATTTAAGTCTCAAATAATTTAAATATAACTACAATACTTGTGATTCAAATCGATTTGTCAAATAACATATTTCTAAATCAAAATAATATTATTTACCACTATAATATAGATATTACCCGATGTTATCGAATAATTGGAAACATATTCTAAAATTCTATAAATATTTATAATTTACAAATAATTTTCAAAATTAATATTTAATAAAATTCAAGGTAGTAACAAAACATCTTTCATAATTCTAATCATATACTTCAATAAAATATTTATTAAAACAAAATAGCACTCTCACAGTATTTAATTTTTAGAACTTGTTTTCAATAGAAATTAATCATAAAGTTATTCGCAAAGTCTCGACGAAAACGACCTTCAAGCACGATAAAAGAAAGAAGAAAAATTAATAATTAGGGAAATTCGGGAAGAAAGGTTACAACGGCTGGCCCTTCGTTATGTTGGAAGAGCTGCAAGTTGTGCTGTGAGCCTCGTGTAGGAGTTGCGTCCCCATTCTGCTCAATAACTTCTTCATTAGCCATATTGGAGCAGGAAAGTACTGCGCTTCTGACTAGAAAGTGATTCGCTCTGACTAGAAAGTGATTCACTCTGGCGAAGATGTAACGCCCCAGTCACAAAATACTAAGAATTAGGTACGTATCTATGCCAGCTGCATACATACGAAGTATACTCCAATATATGGAACCATCGTATATATGCATAAGCTGCAAAATACAGTAATCCATGATACTAATCTCATCCACAATAAAAGAATCAATATAAAATAGGAATCAACACAGAGTTATAATTTGTACAAAAGTTGGGTGGAAACAAAGTCCACTACCAACTATCTCAAATAAAATGTACAAGAAGGAATAAATGAAATAGCAGAACGGACTAAGTGCGATCATCTTCGAAAGGATGGAGAAGATCACTGCCTCGGCTAGAACACCTGCAATATCATAGAAGCACACACCTGGAGAGATAACCAGGTCCTCAGAGGGACGTAACAAGATACAGGAAGAACATGTCATAAACATTGAATACAAAATATGCCACAAAGAAAATAAGTGACACGACAACAATAAGGTAATCTAACCGTACTACTGTGTTCATGCAATTAAGAACAAACCTCCAACACATGAGCATCTGGCTCAGCAACAGGAATCTCAGGTATGGTCCCATCAGGATAAGCATAACATTCATCGAATGTCAGAGGACAGCAGGAAATCAGGTATCAGGATCCAGGTCCGTATCTCCACTAGAGATAACCGGCAATAGGGAAGTGCATAAGTGACCCATACGTTAAGAAACTGTTCTTCACACCCAAGGCCTAACAGAGCCACATCCATGTCTTGCATACCTCTACTAACTGCTAAGTCTTCTAACATGCCACTATTAGCAGTTAGCCCTAACGCATGCACATGGGGGATCAGCCCACACGCAAGAACCTCTACATGCTACTCATCTCACACATCCTCGTGGAACAACTGTGTCAAGGTGTATGCGATACACTACAGAAGGTAGTCCCTTAACTCTAGGTTCATATGCAATCAAAGGATAATAACAAAGTAAACTAATAATCCCTGAGCAGGTAGTAAATCAGGAACTGTAAGAACCAAAATTAATGAACCATGATATGTAATAAATAATACAGACTGAATATAAACAATTTAATGGCAAGGTATCTTGCCTGAGGTTATGTGCAAAAGAGAATAATCCAGTAGCTCGAACAGACAAATAAACGAAGCAAGAAAGGCCAAATCTCGCAAATGACTCTGGATGCTGCAACAAACATCACGAACGAGTTTGGAATAAAAGATAAGTCTAGGAAACGTCTGTCCAAAAGTTAAATTCTGGAACAGGAGCAAATTCGTAATTTTGGGTCAAAATGATGTCCGCCGTTGGACCCGCTTTGCACCGAAATATGTGCCAGAATCTACGGTCTCTAAAATAATCAAACTATATGTCTACAGATTTGTTTTGATGAGACGAACCCAACGGTATGTCCAATTTTGGATTTCGGTGGGCTAAAATCGTCCATTGAGTGGGATTGTGGGCCCGCCAAAATAGCGTCCCGATCAACCTTCTCAGAATTGAACCAAACTTGGCTCACAGGACCAGAAAAATATTTCGAGTCCAATGGCGCAAGTTTTTTCGCGATTTGATGAGTGTACACGAAGTTGTGAATTAATTTGCAAAAGGGTCGATATGGGGTATCTCGACGGATACGTACTGATTTCGTCGCACACACGCAACGAAATCGAGTTTCGTCTGTTCCAACATGTCGACCACATCCATACGCGTATTTCGATGCATATAGTGCATGACCACGTCGTCCGGTTTGTCGGGGCGCACGCCGTATCGGGGTATTTTTCCAATTTTTCTAAAAACAGAATTTATAATTTTTCGTGAAACTTTAACAACGTGTAACTTTCTACATACTATATGAAAAGTGAATCCAGAAGGTGAGTTACAATCTTGGTTATGTTGTCTTTGACCGTCTTTAATTAGTCTCTACAAAATCCTATTGTACAGAAAGAAAAGTGGCCGACAAGTTGGTGTTTTAAAACATTTTTTAATATTCCAGAAAAGTGGTTTTTTTCCAACTTCGTATCAATTTTTCGAGCAAGTTAGATGGCCATGTCGAAATCCACCTGGGAGATCACGAAGAGGGTCATGTGGGCTTTCTATACGAAATTACGGATCTAAAAACGGACTAGAATCGAGAGGGAAATCGTATGGTAAAGTTAGGTACCTCGATGTTAAATTCTGTTATTGTTGTGGGTGTGTGTTTTTGTTGTTGCCGTGACGACCGCGAGGCAGGGCTGCTGTGGCTGGACGCGGAGGTGCTCACCGGAAAGGGAGTACGTGGTGAGCGAAGGAGAGAGGAGGAAGGAGAGAGGAATGAGAGATTGATTAGGGCTTGGGTTTAATAAAACACATATATATAACTATATATATGTTAAAGAGGGAGTGGGGGTTTCGGCCTAATGTTGCTGCTACTGCTACGTTTCTTTATGGGCGGCTAGCAACTAGCTGCTGCTTTGCTAACAAGTCTGGTCGGTTCTTATAAGGTGGGGCCGACCACATATCTTTTTTTTTCAAAACTCTTTAAACTTCTTTTCTTATATAAATATATATATAAATATATATATATATATATATATATATATATATATATATATATATATATATATATATATATATACACCATAATCTATTTAAAAATACAAATAACAATTTAAATTTCACATATCCAATATTTAATATATTTAAATATATCTACATATATATATAAATTCCATTCACAATAAACCAACTCAAAATAATAATACTATTTAAATAGAATGAACATATTTATTTAATCTCCACAAAATAACTTAAGTAATATTAAAATAATAAAATCTTCCCAATGGGTGGACTTATACCGCACACCCTTATCCGAGTCCAAAAATTATACAAATATTAATCATTATTTAATAATAAAAATACCAATAATTGAACAAATAATTAAATAATTAGAAATTGTGCATGAAATTTTAAAATAATTTAGGAAATATTTCTAAGTACATAAAATATGTCTACATGGCCACATTGGTCCCCCCACATGCGTACATGGGCTTAAATTTGGTTTGGGCCCAGTTCGGGCTTGTTTGGTCCAACCGGGTCATCTAAAAAATTAATATATAAAATAATATTTAATTAAAATAATTTAAATGAGTCAATTCACAACTTGGTCTGGTTTTCCTAGTTTGGACAGAACTATGGCTAGGCCTCCCACGGCATGGCTAATATACTGGTCAAAGCACACTGCTACATCTTCCGTGCCAAAGTTCATGGTCGTCTAGTGCTCCAAAACTCAACAATGGCTAAGGTCATTTAAAAAAATCATAAATTGCATAAATTTATTTTTAAGTCTTTTTAAATAATAAAAAATAATAATAAATTTTTTTAGGGGTTTTACATCTTACCCAACTTACAAGAATTTCGTCCTCGAAATTTAGGAAGAAAACTATAGGTAGGGTCGGGAGATAGATGGAGTTCATTAATGTCGAAATGTGATTAAATTTGGATAAGACGAAGAAACGATGTTCAATACAAACATGAATTAGAAAAATTGTGAACTCAGTATATCCGAAAACACATCAGGGTTATGGTATGGAATAAGGGTTGTTAATGAAGGTGACAAAATTTGATAACCCGAATAAAAATAGTAAGAAATTCAGTAGATCAAAGAGGATAATTAGACATTTGGGAGATATGGTTCCTTGAGAGAAATCTGGATACTAATCATCTTGGTTGAGAGTTTGATTTAAGTGAACGAATAGAATCATTCTCGAGTGCTCAAGAATAATTGGAAGGGCACGATAACAATTTCTAGGGTTAAGAAAATGAGGAGTAGTTAAAGGCGAGGATATAGCCATATGAGTCGGTCGGTGGTTATCTACATTTCGTGTATATATAACTGATAGGGCAACTAAAGGTGATACCTTGGATCAATCTTTCAAGTACAGTGCATTGTCTTTTAAAAATAAGTAAAAGACAAGAACAATAATGGTTTCAAAGACGAGGCTATTGAGTACGAATAAGAGGTTCATAGGCGACAAAAATAATTCAAAAGAGAATTGCCAAGGCTGTCGCGGATGAGACTCTAGGGCAAGTTTAACTATGTCTCAATCCACGTAGAATAATATATAAAGATGAACCAAAGTGCAATAGGTTGATCAGACCATCATGCACCGGTTCTGATTAGACAATATGTTAGTGGGTGCACCCAATAAAATTTGTCATGATCAAGCTTGGTAAAGAAATAAGCTTGTAAAACAGAGGCTAAATTAGCAGCATGAGATTGTCGAAATGTAAGTACGGGAGGTAGTGATGGAGGAATTTAATTAGTCCAAGATCTTTGGTTTTTAAAATCAGATCTTTCCCGAAGTGTGGGCCTATACAATTGTCCTTGGTTGACTAGCTAAGTTAGGGTCCTCTGAATTTATAGTCTGAGTAAACTTATCAACATGGGTCACAAGGACAAAGGCTTTGTTGGGCCGTGAGGTATTCTACCCAACTTACAAGAGTTAAACTAGTAGTATGATGGAACCATGGGTCAAGCAATCAAGATGAAGTACAAAGTTAAGCACTTAAGGAATTTAGTAGAACACAATCACATATCGGGTTGGAAGAAATGAGTCAGGGTTGGACCTCTAATTGACGTCAGAAAGTATTTTGGTATCATGGTAAAGGTTATAGTTTAGCCATTTTGACCAGAAAGTCATATCAAGACAATAGAGTACAAGGAGACGTGTTTTAGTGGGACATGCTATATCTACATGAATGTGGGCTCGTCTAGGTCTTACATATAAAATTTGATGGAAGGAAAAGTCTAGTGTTGTGCTCCAAATATCAAAGTTACGGTAAGGGACGCCACAAGATCTAAAATAGAAAGTGGGAGTTCACGAGGTGAAAATTAATGCACAAAAATAAAGGAGATCAAGTTAAAGCATGAGATAAAATTAATTAAGGAATCCAGTAAAATAATAATTTAGGGACACAGTTCTAGTGAGAATATAGTCTTCTAGATGAATACAGTCAAGGAGCGATCAATTCTTTATTCAATCCGCAAACGGTTAGTATGTCACGAGAAAAGGTCGAGTAAGTCAAGATTGGGATACAGTCGCATAGTTTGGTAGATGACTAACAACACTTGTGTACATACTACTATCATGGTCATGAGTGATATGGTAATTAGTGTGCAGTACATCTATCTTATTAGAGCTATCTTGATGGCCTACCATTAAAATCTTAACTCAAGTTTCCTACAAAAGTTTCTTAATAAAATTTTAAAAAATAAACCACCAAAATTTGTATTCACTCCAAGCCATTCAAATTTATCAAAAAAAAATTTAAATCACTTTCATAAATCTCAAAGAAATTTTTTATCATGTTACTACTGACATTTTCAAAATTTTACATTTTTAATTCAACTTTTAAACTCAAGAGTTCATAAATCATGAATTTATATATAAAATATCCATAATCAATCATAACTTTAAAACTCTACAAAAATTAATAGCTCCCCAGATAAAAATTTCTAGCACATTACAGAGCAATCTCAAAATTTTAGCTCAATATTTTAATGCACCCATCAATTATAACTTCTATTCATACTAAGTCATTCCAACATAATCACAACTTTTAAATGGTAACTTTATTTGATCAATCAAAACAACCTTATCACATCATTAATATATTTTTATTTTATTTTCATTTTTTCCAAAAATTTGTAATATTAGCAATCCAACATTAAACTAAATTTTCAAAAATTTTATTAGTCATAAAAATTATTTTTTTAAACCAAAAATCTAAATAGATTTGTAAATCCTCCAACATAGGACACAATTTAAAATAAAAAAATTTTAAAAATTGTTTTCATAACTTTCAAATATTTTAAACCAAAATTTACCATCATTACTTCTACTTAAAATTAAAAAATTACTAAGCACGAAAATGGCAAGTTGTACGAAGCAAATTTAAATAATTTCTACGACCACATTTAAAATCTAAGATTATTTTCAAACCTAATTTATAACTGTTCAAAGGTGTATAACTATAACACAATAAATCATAGATATCACAAGTCAAAAAAAAAACTAAATCAATTTTATATTTGTTCAAAGATGTATAACTATAACTCCATAATTCATAAATATCAAAACTCAAAAATCCAATCAATTTCTTAAATCAATGGTACAAAGATTCTAGCTTTTTTTTCCTGCAGTATCAATCATATGGTGTTTACTATTTAGAAATCTCAAGATTAAAACTTTCCTTGGTAATATCCTACTTTACAAATTAATAATCATTAAATCACACTTTTTAAAAATAAAACTTTTTTAACTTAATTAGAGTCTTAAATGTATTCCAATTGCCAATATAACCATTCTAGCCATGTGTTTGACCTATGAGAATATGCTAGTGTAGTCATCTTCCTAGTTGACACTAAGCATGAAAATAAGAATCAACGATAGAAAGGAATCAAACAAGATGCAATTCAAGGAAGTCAAACGAGAGTTCGGAATTTGAAGCCAAGGGAAGAGGTCAAATTGTATGGATGAGATTCCAAGATTCTAATCCTATGTTGCAGGATCACATCGGTACAGTAACGTAATCGAAGTGACAAACTCGACCTGCATGGACCACCACAAAAATATGTAACGCCCCAGTCGTAAAATACTTAGGACTAGGTACGTATCCATGCCAGCTGCATACATACGAAGTATACTCCAATATATGGAACCATCGTATGTATGCATGAGTTGTGAAATACAATAATCCATGATACTAATCTCATCCACAATAAAGAATTAATATAAAATAGGAATCAACACAGAGTTATAATTTGTATAAAAGTTGGGCGGAGACAAAGTCCACTACCAACTATCTCAAATAAAATGCACAAGAAGGAATAAATGAAATAGCGGAACGGGCAAGTGCGATCATCTTCGAAAGGATGGAGAAGATCACGGCCTCGGCTAGAACACCTACAATAGCACAGAAGCACACACCTGGAGAGATAACCATGTCCTCAGAGGGACATAACAAGATACAGGAAGAACATACCATAAATACTGAATACAAAATATACCACAAAGAAAATAAGTGACACGACAACAATAAGGTAATCTAACCTTACTACTGTGTTCATGTAGTTAAGAACAAACCTCCAACGTATGGACATCTAGCTCAGGAGCAGGAATATCAGGTATGGTCCCATCAGGATACCAGGGACCTCAAAGCATAACATTCATCGAATGTCAGAGGCCAGAAGGAAATCAGGTATCAGGATCCAGGACCGTATCTCCACTAGAGATAATCGACAATAGGGAAGTGCATAAGTGACCCATACGTTAAGGAACTATTCTTCCCACCCAATGCCTAATAGAGCCACATTCATGTCTCACATACCTCTACTAACTGCTAAGTCTTCTAACATGTCTCTATTAGCAGTTAGCCCTAATGCATGCACATGGGGGATCAGCCCACACGCAATAACCTCTACATGCTACTCATCTCACACATCTTCGTGGTTCAACTGTGTCAAGGTGTATGCGATACACTATAGAAGGTAGTCCCTTTAGGTTCATATGCAATCAAAGGATAATAACAAAGTAAACTAATAATCACTGAGCAGGTAGTAAATCAGGAACTATAAGAACCAAAAATAATGACCAGTGATATATAATAAATAAATGCAGACTGAAAATAAACAGTTTAATGACAAGGTAACTTGTCTGTGGTTATGTGCAAAAGAGAATAATCCAGTAGCTCGAACAGACAAATAAACGAAACAAGAAAAGCCAAATCCCGCAAATGACTCCGGATGCTGCAACAAATATCACGAACGAGTTTGGATTAAAAGATCAGTCTAGGAAACGCCTGTCCAAAAGTTAAATTCTGGAACAGGGTTAAATTCGTAATTTCGGGTCAAAACGATGTCCGTCGTTGGACCCGCTTTGCACCGAAATGCATGCCAGAATTTACGATCTCTAAAGTCATCAAAGTACATGTCTACAAATTTGTTTTGATGAGACGAACCCAACGATATGTCCAATTTTGGATTCCAGTGGGCTGTGCACAAAATTGCCCGTTGAGTGGGATTGTAGGCCCGCCAAAATAGCCTCCCGATCAACCTTCTCAGAATTGAACCAAACTTGGCTCACAGAACAAGAAAAATATTTCGAGTCGAATGGCGTAAGTTTCATCGCGATTTGATGAGTGTACACGAAGTTGTGACTTAATTTGCAAAAGGGCGATACGGGATATCTCGACGGATACGCACTAATTTTATCGCACACACGCAACGAAATCGAGTTCCATCTATTCCCACACGTTGACCACATCCAAACGCGCCTTTCGATGCGTATAGTGCACGACCACGTCGTCCGGTTTGTCGGAGCGCACACCGTATCGGGGTATTTTTCTAATTTTCGAAAAATAGAATTTATAATTTTTTATGAAACTTTAACAACGTGTAACTTTCTATATATATATATATATATATATATCCAAAAAAAATATATATATATATATATATCCAAATATATACACCATAATCTATTTAAAAATCCAAATAACAATTTAAATGTCACATATCTAATATCTAATATTGTCACACCCCAGAACCAGAATACTGGAGAGCGTGGGCGGACATAGCCAGCTACGTATATTGAAATGGAATCCACCTCGCTATACGGTCACGGCTGTCTAGATATATGAGGGTTTACTACAAGCCAACAGTCTCTTAAGGTCATGAACAAGCCTATTGTCTCAATCTCAAGCAAGTAATAAGAGTTACAAGATGTTAGATCACCAAATATACAATAAAAGGCGTCCCAAATATTACATATTCAGTTGATCATGAAACTAGTCATATAAAATGCGAGGACTAGCAAGAGTTCAGTCATACATGATCAACCCTAGGATTTGTTAATCATGTTTACAGCCCGTAGGCAGACAGTAAGTAAATGTGCATCGAGCTAACAAGTGCTCGTCGGCTAAATGCCTCAAAAGAATAATTTTACAGTGGAGTGAGCAAAACAAAATAGAAAACCCACTCGTAGCCCAGGTTCCTTCTAGTCGCCACCATCGGGCTGGAGGTTTGGTAGATCCTCGGGTGCTGCTCCAAAATCTGGCCACACAAAACCAGCTGGGTCAAACCCCAGAAAGAGCAAGTGCCACAAAGGAGGCCAAAAAATAAGAACAAAAGCCAGCATATCAGAACATAAGAAAATGGAAGAAGGTACAACTAATAAAGAATACAACAGGACAATAAACGACTAGGGACATGGAACCATTCCGAGAGCCAGATTACGACCCGTAAACCACACAAGGACCGGGGTTGTAACCCTTCTCCTGAATAGCACTTGTCTCTATACATTTATTGTTAAAGAAAAGTAAAATAATCATGTTCAGGAGTACCAGGTACAGGGACTAGACGAGACTTAGACAGGGCTGGACACCATCCATTCACAAGCGGCCAAGCAATTACTACGGCTTACTACTTAACTAACTAGGGTTATCACAAGCCTAATTACTAACAAGATGCATACGAGAAATTTCCAGTCCCAAGCCCTGCAGACTATCCAGTTATCCTTCCGCGGGTTGAGAGTATGGTTGGGTACATCGTCCTGGAGACGATATACCCTTAGGTGACTTAGAGGTGCAACACATGACAGTGTGCTGGAAATGTGCTCTACTCGTCGGCAAGCTACAAGTCCATTAAAGCGCCCAGATAACGAGATTGCTTGTGATCGGAAATTCTCCATGTTCTAGTTTGATCTAATTATTAGCCTAATCCATATTTAGTGCGAATCCCTGGCCGTGGTACCCAGAGAGTCACGTCCTAGACATGATACAAGACAAGATAAGTAGATTTGCACAAGCAACAAGAAGGAACACCCACGGTGTCAAGGACAAGTCAAGTACGACCAGTTATCAAGTCGAGTCAAGGCAGGTCAAGTTACGAGTTACAAGTTACAAGTTACAAGTCAGGAGTGCGCCGCCACGAGCCACCATCAAGTTATCAGGTTACGAGTCAAGAGTGCACCCCATCGAGTCACTACCAAGAAGATCAGAAGTACTAGGATCATAAATCACAGAAATCATTAAAACCATACTAGTCATAGCAAACACTGAAAATCGTGTCAGGTCGTGTTGGGTCAAGATAGTCGTGCTGTGTGGAACAAGATCTCAAAACCCAATCCACAAAAGAGAAGCCAAGCTTAAAGAAAATAAAACCAAATCTCCATGGTCAAATAGACTGTGCAAGAGATCAGGTTGCACAACGAAATGGATTGCGCTAGGGTCAGGTTGCGCTGATGCCAAGTGAGCTGGGAGTAGACTGCGCAGAGGTGAACTGCGCAAAGGTCGGCTTGCGCTGGGTCGGGTTGCGCATGGATCGGCTGCGCTGAAGATGGATTGCGCGGGGAGCGAAATGCGCAGGAGTCAAGTGCGCGAAGTTGGGCGGCACGAGAGTCGGCTTACGCTGGGATGGGGTGCGCTAGGTCAAAGGGCGCTGGAGTCAAGCGCGCTAGGGGGAGGAAGGCGCTGGGGCTAAGGAGCGCCAGCGCGGTTCAGCTCAGCGTAATGTGCTGGCCGAAGAGTGCGCAACTCAGCCCGAGGGGCCGAACGCGGGTCAGCCCTGCGCTAAAGAGCGCAGGCCGAGGGGTCTTCTTCTCCAAACCGAGAGGAACTCTCAAGAACGCCAAAAATTCCAAATCCCCTAACTTGACCAAATCAAAACCAAATTTGGATTCTCAAAGTTCTAACTTGTGTAAAATTGAATTCTCTTCCACATGGAAGCATCAAAACAAGCAAAAATCTAAGTTTAATAGATCAAAACCAAGAAAATCCGAATTAAAACTTAGATCTAGAACAATGGAGACTCCAAATCACAAAATACCAAGTTCTAATGTTGTTCTCCATGGCCTAATCTAGCTAATGGACAAATAAAATGTGGTGCTTATTTGGTGGCAAGGTGCACTTGCCTATGGTGTTGGTGGAGGAAGGCGGAAGAAGAAGATGGAGAAATTAATGGAAATTATGGAGGAGAGAGAAAGTTAGGTGGGGATTTAATGAGGGTGGTTGTGGTGGAATAAGGGTGGAGTATAGCTAAGGTGTTCCTTTGGGTTTAAAAAAAAAATCAAACCAAACCAAACCAAACCGACTAAAACCGAGCCGAGCCGAAACCCAAAATACGAAGAAACTCAAAATTCCACAAATCGAGAAAAATAAAAATATATGCCAAAATCTGACTACGAGTATATATACGAAATACGGGAATGAGGGTGACAAATATGTATATAAATATATCTACATATATATATATATAAATTCCATTCACAATAAACCAACTCAAAATAATAATAATATTTAAATAGAATGAACATATTTATTTAATCTCCACAAAATAACTTAAGTAATATTAAAGTAATAAAATCGTTCCAATGGGTGGACTTATACCGCACAGCCTTATCCGGGTCCAAAAATTATACAAATATTAAACATTATTTAATAATAAAAATACCAATAATTGAACAAATAATTAAATAATTAGAAATTGTGCATAAAATTTTAAAATAATTTAGAAAATATTTTTAAGTAAATAAAATATGTCTACATGGCCACCTTGGTTCCCCCACATGCCAATATGGGCTTAAATTTGGTTTGGGCCCAGTTCGGGCTTGTTTGGTCCAACCGGGTCATCTAAAAAATTAATATATAAATAATATTTAATTAAAATAATTTAAATGAGTCAATTCACAACTTGGCCTGGTTTTCCTAGTTTGGACAGAACTATGGCTAGGTCTCCCACGGCATGGCTAATATACTGGTCAAAGCACACTGCTATATCTTCCGTGCCAAAGTTCATGGTCGTCTAGTGCTCCAAAACTCAACAATGGCTAAGGTCATTTAAAAAAATCATAAATTGCATAAATTCATTTTTAAGTCTTTTTAAATAATAAAAAAAAATAATAATAATAAAATTTAGGGGTTTTATAGAAGAAGAAGAGTGTTGTGTACTTGTAGGTTGAGTACTTTTAGGTTGCGCACTTGTAGGCTGGGTAAATAGTCTTTATATGTATTCATGAAAAATCTGTAATAGACCTTTGTAATTATGATTTTAATAAAGAATCTTTTTTTATACGCTGTACTTTTATTGTGCGCAATAACTTTTGGGTCTCATGCGCTTTTATCACTGTTGTGCTTTTTCATGCTTTTGCAAGACCCCCTTCAAATTTTTCAAATTTGAACAAGTTTGGAACACTTTGAAAAGAAGCATGAAATGACACGTGGCATAATGAGAACGCAGCACGTTGTGGACATGCTGCCATCATTAAGTTTTAACCGTCAGCAATTAGTACCTTTAGCCGTCATTTCATTAAATGATAATGACTCCTCATTTTTGGAAACAGATCAGTGATGATTTCATTCCATCTTTACACGCCACCTGAAGCGTTTCTTCACATCTGAAGCATCTTCACGGCTTTATCTGTTGACGTGGCTTTTCCCTATAAGTAGGAATTTTTCTGAGAGAGAAACTTCTGCCATCTCCTCAAAACTTCTTCAGAGAGAATTTCATCTTCCCCAACTCGAAACCCTAGCTTTTCACCATGGCTCCCAAGAATACGAGAGTTCTACGAGCTCCCAAGGCCGGCAAAGCGGGTACGACGAGCACGAGAAAGGCTAAAGGGAAACGGCTGGTGATCGAGTCCATTAACGTTGCTGACTCTCCGGCCGCAGGCGCGTATGGAGATGTACGACCGCCTATTGCGAGTAGGTGTTTGATTTGAAGTATCGAGCCCTTATTTTGCTGATACACATGAGTGGTACTTCTCAGAGTAGCATCTCGAAGATGTTGTGCCTTTGGGTTCCCCCTTAAAGCATCAGGTCCCTACGGAGGTGAGTTCTTCGCCCTCCAAGAGATTCAAACGGACTGCTAACAAGCAGACCAGCTCTGAGCAACGACTTTTGCCACGTATGTCCACTGAGTCTCCTTCACAGGTACGTAGTACGCACTTTTTAATTTGTCGCCTTCTGAAAATTCTTGCTTATTGTTGCTTTGTTTTCGTAGCCGGCGAAGAAAAATCGAGGCGGTCGATTAAAGATGTGACCAATCGTGAGCTTGAAGTCCTCGGGGAACTTCCTGAAGAACCTACAGCTAGAGCACCCCCTCGGGTACATTCAGAGGTCAGGATTGCGACTCCTGTACCAATTGAGGGACCCTCATCCATGGGAGTTGAGAGGACTACCTTCCTGGGGGGAGATTCTGCCGACTGAAGCTGTTAAGGGTGTCGAGTTGGAGGAGGCTTACCGTCTGCCCCTTTTAATTACAAAACTCAAGATTTTTTGGAGTTGATGGCAGCATATCGGGGACAGACTTCTATAGAGAAGACTGCAAGCGAGTATGTCATGATACCCAGGGTTGGCCTTGTGACAGCTGAAGGCACAGTCCAAGAACCAGTATATGAGATAGGTAAAACACTAGGGGACTAAGCAGGCATTATCCCAGATGCCTCTACCGAGCTTCCTCTCCATACTAACGAAGTGGCTGATGAGATCGTCGAAGTTCAGGATGGTAATAAGGATGAGGTGACTGATGACTCATCTTGGGATGATATCGAAGATCCGACCCATGAGTCAGTGAAGAGGCTGCCGAAGTGTTGGCCGGGGAGGCGACCGTAGAGTTGGCCGATGCGGCCATTGAAACGCCGGCTGAGGAGGCCGTTGAAGAGTTGGCCCAAGGGGCCCTTGTGACAGCGGCCAAGGAGGCCATCGAAAAGTTGGCCCAAGATGTAGGAACGAGATGTAAAGCGCTATACTCTAGAGGGGGGGTGAATAGAGTTGGCAGCAAAAAATTAGCTATTTAAAAATCGTTATCAATAAGATCACAGATATGTAAATCTAAAAGTAGATAGCAGAGAGCAAACATAAATACAAGGATGTATAATAATTTCCCTCTTTTGAGGACTAGTCCAGTCGGAAGAACTCTAGCTTTCAGTTGAAATCTACTATGGAAAAATGTTGCAAGATTTCATGCGAAGTTCTTGCGACTTCTACAACGCAAGCTTTGATCCGAAGTACTCGACCAACTTCAATTGTGAAGTATCTTTCTTCAATCAAGCCTATGATAATAATCACTCTGAACTTCTAGAACGTACCGCACTAGCAAATCAACTAGAGGATTGTAACTAGCTTGAGATTTAAAAATGAAAGATTAGAACACTTTGGAATACCGTAGTAGGCTTAGAGAGAAGAGAAGAGAGAATAAATTGGTGTTTTGAAATGGTAAAAATTCTTCTCTATTTATCAATTTTTTAAAGGGAGAATTAAGGTAGAATTGAGACAGAATTCGGACATAATTCTTTGAGAGAATTTCAAAAAAGCCGTTGCATTCGTAACTACGGGGAGACTGGGTTCAAAAATCCAACGGTCCACTAATCGAACTCGGGGCAAATTTTGTCCGAACTTGGGCCGAATTCTGTGGTCCAGAGTTGATTTGGTTAGGGTTTTGCAAATCGGGTTTTGGGCTTTTTGAAAAGTCGAGCAGTTAGGTGCTTTATAAATGGGTTTATTTTTTTAAAACAAAGGGATATTTTGAAATCTTTTTGGGGTTGCCCATTTGCCAGTACGACTCGGTGTACATTATACTTCTTGACTGAATAAATTATGAAAATTATATTGATAATAGAAATACAGACTCATATGGTAAAACGACTTTATGTCTTGAACGGTAGCAGTAGCAGTTCTCAGTAGTCGTCCAAGTAGCCCTTATATTGAGACAGGGTTAGATCAATTACTAAAATCAGGTTTGACCATGACCAATGGGCCAACACAAGAGGCCCTTGTGACGGCGGTCGATGAGGCCATCGAAAAGTTGGCCCACCGGCCAAGGAGGGCGTAGAAGAGTTGGCTTGTGCGGCCATTGAAACACCGGCCGAGGAGGCTGTAGAAGAGTTGGCCAGTGCGGCCATTGAAACGTCGATAGAGGAGGCCGTAGAAGAGTTGGCCGGTGTGACCATTGAAACGTCGGCCGAGGAGGCTGTGGAAGAGTTGGCTATTACAGCCATTGAAATGCTGGCCGAGGAGGCCGTGGAAGCGTTGGCCGGTACGGCCATTGAAGCATCGACCGAGGAGGCTGTTGGGAAGCCGGTCGAGGAGGCCGTGGAGGAGTCGATCGAGGAGGCCGTGGAAGAGTTGGCCGGTGCGGCCATTGAAACGCCAACCGAGGAGGCTATGGAAGAGTTGGCCGATACGGCCATTGAAACGTGGGCCGAGGAGGCCATGGAAGAGTTAGCCGGTGCGACCATTGAAATGCCTACTGAGGAGGCCGTGGAAGAGTTGGCCGGTGCAGCCATTGAAATGTCGGCCGAGGAGGATATTGGGTAGCCGGTCGAGAAGTCCATGGCGGAGTCTGTCGAGGAGACAATCAAATAGGCGAGTCAGCCATGGGGAGTTGTTGATAAGTCGACTGGAGAAGCCATTCAAGAACAAGCTGATAAGTCAGCCACTTATTTGAACTTTCAGGCGAAGCTTCTCCAACGGTTCGCTTCTTTCGAAATTGAACCCCAAAATAGTAGTGATTGTTGTAGAGAGATTATGAACTGGGATCTTCAGCACATCCAATAGAGTCTTTGGCATAATGCTGAGTGCAGATCCTGGGTCGACTAGAATGCGATCGACCTTCATGGTATCGATATATCCCATATAGTAGAGAGGTCGATCATGTCGATTGTCCTCCAGAAGCATATCATCTTGAGTGAAGGTGATATTGGGGATCAGCTCCATCATACTATGACAGTGAGAACATTCCACTAGTTCTTCATCCGGTCTCTTAAGATGGGCCAGACATGCGTCAGCTTGCATTAAAGCTTCACTTAATATCTCTCAGGTTTCGCTTGAGAGACTCAAGAGTTCAAAAATCAATAAACTTGCCGGTGTATTGGCTAGTTGAGCTGTTATGTCAAAGTTATGTCTTTTCAAGTCCAAGAGGTAGAGTTTTCTTCAATATTTTATCAAAGCGAACTGGTTGTTTGCCTTTGCCAGCAGATGTTGGTTTGGGAGGAACTGGTTCCGCTTGAGGCAATGACGCCACAGGAACATTGATGACAGGTGAAGAAGATGTTAGAGGGGTACCAGAGACTGGAGGAGGAGTGACTACATTCTCTTGTCCCTCTGGACAGTCTCTGAGATAGAGTCTCCCAGATCGGGTACCACTCATGGCTTCTTATCCTGGAACAAGCGTGAAGGAAACCATGTTGCAGTTCTTCATCTGAGTCTTGCTTCTGGAAGACTTCTTTTGGAGAGATGAAGGATTTGTCCAGAATCCCAGACCAATACGGGACAGATTGTGTTGAAGATGTAGGAAAAGAGGTATAGGAGACCCTTTCCCGTCATTCAAGCCAGGGGCTTTCTGTAGATCATATCCCATCTTTGTCATCAATTCACGGGACTGTTGACTGTATAGATGGAATGTTGGCCGATAATTGATTTTTGGCTTTAGTACCACCGTTTCGACAGAAGGAAGTGAAGCCATTGCTGGGATGAAGGTAGCATCCAAAGGTAGGAGATGACCACCTAGTGAAGTCATATGACATAACTTATACTTGGTTACCTTTCTTGACTTTGTTGAGGAAGCAAGCATCTTTGATTCAAAGTCGACCAATAAATTGGGGTGAATCCACATGATCTCCCCATTGTCGATTGATAGAGGTACAAGATCGTTACTTCGTACTGGCGGAAGGTTGACGATCTCTAGAGTAGATTTTAGAATGGAGACGACTCCATCCTGCACAAGTTGAGCAGAAAAGTCGCCAAATTGTAGAGAGATGACATTGGCAGTCACGGTCTTCTCATCTTGCTGAAGAGTGATTGCCTTGGTGTTGATCAGTTCCTGGATCTTTCCTTTGAGTACGTAACACACCCAGGTTGGATGTCCCAAGAACCTGTGATACACACAGTATTTGGGATTGTCTGTCTTACCTACTTCATCTGCTGTTTTGCTTATGGCAGTTGAAGTTTGTTGCTTTTGATCAGACAATCAAATATGCTCATAATGTCATCCTCATCAAATGAATATACCTCTTTAGGATACGGTGCCCTCTATGGTGGTGCCGTCGTGGAAGGTGTTGACTGACCCATATTGATGGCTAAAGCTTCTTTGCCTTTCACGTTGATGGCTAAAGATTCTTTGCATTTGCGATTATTCTGACAACCGCCACTGTTGGTTGCAGAATGTTCGTCTTTGTCAAAATTAGGCATATAGATGCCTAACTGTTTGAATTTATCAGCATTGTCCTCAGCTGCCCTGGCATTTACTATGAAGGAGGCCCAGTCTTGGAATTGCGTAGGTCCGGTCCACATACTGACTATAGGTAACAAATTTGATTTGCATGTATCTATAGTCAATGCATGTGGAGTACCTAGAGGCATTTTAAGTGCCTCATGATGGAAGCACTTAATGAAATATTCAGCAGTTTTATTAGGTCGTTGTTTGATTTCTATGAAGGCTGACATAGTCATGTTATTTATTCTCTTGTAGAATCATTCCAGGAACATTTGCTTGAATCCTACAAAAGATGTTATGCAACCATCTGGCAAGCTACGATACCAGTCATAGGCCATACCCAACAAATACTCTAGTGAGTAGAGCATCGTTCGGTTGGAGTTGATCAGTTATTACCTCGAAATGGTTGAGATACTGACTTGGGGATGAGCTGTCGTCAAACAGCATGATGGTTGGTGGCTTGTACTTAGGTGGAAATAGGACTTCCTTCTATTCTACAGAGTAAGGTTGTTTGATTCCCAACTTCTACAAACCATCCTTCTGCTTGAAGGCTTCGAACTGTTTATGCAGAAGCTTCACCTCTTCAAGGGGATCTCCTGAGACTTGGGGAGCAGTAGAGTGATTCGATGTGTTAGGAGGCAGAACTACATGATATGGACCACCCCAGCACCACACTGACTTGGAGTAGCCTGAGCTGGTATAGTAGCATTATGAGGAGATTGCACCCCCAAACCAGTGTTGATAGGGGCAGATGCTGCTATGTGTTCCTAGGTTGGAATTGGATTCGCAACCGGTGGAACAGTATATTGTGCTATGATCACAGCATGTATACTTGTAACCATTTCAGCCATGGTTTTCAAGTTAGCCTCTAACGTAGCAATCCTCTGTTCCTGATTGTCGGAGCTGGATGCATCGTATTCTTCATTAGTCACATAAGCAGTCACTTCTCTGGCTACCGATGATGAAATGGTAGAAAAGATAGTCCGCTCAGAGCTCTCGCTATCGGCATCAAAGTCACATAGGGAACTACCCCCAGAATGAGGAGTGGAAAGATTTTTTTGACCGAAGAAATCTCGGTCAGAATCAGGAAGATTCCTTTGACCAATTATTTCTTGGTCGAAAGGAGGATTCCTTTGACCGATTGTTTCTTGGTCGGAAGGAAGATTCCTTTGACCAATTGTTTCTTGGTCAAAATTAAAAGGATTTCTTTGCATGAGGATTTCTCCAAGACTAGAAGAGGAAAGATTCTGTTGATCGAGTAGGTCTCGACCTCTTGATCTTATATTCTGGTAGACCCTTTCACCGAAGTCACGGATATGATCAAGGTATTGTTGACTGGGATTACGAGATGCATTACGTCTTGGATGTTTTCTACCCTAGTACTTTGGGATGTCATATTGACCGAAGCATATAGTAATTCATCTTCGTCCACCATAATGAGTTCAGGAGTTTGAGTGTAGTTAAAACGGTCAAAGACAGACCGTTTAGCTGATTGATAGCAACATTTGATCACTACTTCATGGTGATGATTACAGTGTTGTTACTGATATGGAGTTACTGGTGGATGAGATGGTCCTGCGATCTTCCATTTTTGTATAAGAAGTTCGTGAAGATCAGTTACAGTGACCGGATAAGGAGAAGTTAGAGGTACATATTCTTTGATGATGTTAGGAACATGGTTCCGATTCTTGAGATGCCTTATTCCCTGTGTATACAGAGAAGTATTGAGTTCATTGGCATATGTGAGATGATTCTTGATTTGAGAAACTCTTCCTTTGTGCAATTTAGTAAGTGGCGTAGATTGTGCTTGATATGGACTTGATGTTGTTCTGCGCTGATTAAGGTAAGTGCGCATGTCAGAGTCATGCGCCACCTGGCTGTTTGACTGAGATACCATCAGTTTGCCCCGTCTTGTCCTTGATATACGCAGGGTAAGAAGATCTTGGCTCTGACTTGCTTGGGGCTGTCCATGTGGATTAGGTAGGAGGCCCTGTTGTTCTGTGTAACTTGTTCCAATGCATTTGGTCTAGCACAGATGAGTAGCAGGAAACGGACTTCGAGTAGAGTCTAATTTCTTGGCGTCGATTTGATTGTCTCTACTAAGAAAAGTAGAGTTTCTACTCAGAAGCATTCTCGTATTGATTGGCACAGAGGCACAATCAGATGCATTTTCTACCGAGTACAGGACTGGGGAAGGATAAAGAGAGGCCATAGGGCGCTTTTCTTTATTCTGCGCATGGACAGTGATATGTAAGTTCTGTACCATGTTTAGAACTAGGAAGGAGTGAGGATTGGCCATAAGGCATTTTCTTTTGTTCTGTGCAGAAGCAGTGGTTTGCACACTTTCCACCGAGTTTAGAACTGGAAAGGAAGAGGGAGTAGCCATGTGGCGATGTCCCTTGATGGGTGCCAGGGTAGTAATTGGTTCTGTCACGCCCCAGTTCCAAAATACGGAACCGAGCCACGTGGCAAGGCCAGCGAGTACCACTCCCAATGATTTACCCAATTTAATGGAACCATGAGAGTATCACTTAAGCTGTAATATGCAGTAATATAGAATAATGCCCAGACAATCAAAGTACTAATCTCATCCACTAAATGAAAATCAAGGAACACATAGTGAAAAAAAATATGAAATAAACCACAATGTGCTGAAATAACATAGTCTGAATATAGTCATAAAACAACCACTGAACGAAGAGTCTTGCGGAAATAATTTCGCTGATACAATGCTGAATGAAAATAAAATACAAGAAGATGACAACATGCTACTAGATAATGAAGCCAGAAATAAAGAAAGTGCTCTACCAATCGGCTACTCTACTGGATCGATCTCGTCGTCAACTGCAAGTCCTGTTCCAAGCTCAACTCTGGATCCGTAGACCTCAGGATAATCGTCTAAATCTGGAGAGAAAACCAGGTCCTCAGAGGGACGCAACAAGGTACATAATATACAGGCCAAAAGTACGACAGTAAAAGGGTGATATGATAAAAATAAAATAAGACAGAAATAAAGTGGATGAACTACCTTAACAAACTAGTATGAAATGCAACTTAAGAAACATCACTCGAACACGCGGGCTGTCACGGTGTAATCCGGAGTTCTGATACGGAACTCCGGTAACTATGAGAATCCGCAGTTCCGATAAGGAACTGTGGTAACTATGAAATATCTGCAGCTCTGGTAATGAGGCAGCGGTAACTCTGTGGGAAAGTAGCCCAAGCGCACGGTGTATGTTTCTCCCCGCCCATGTGACTTCACGAATCGTATCTACGAGTCGCTCGGTCAGACTCTGGCTAGGACAACGAGTCATAAATAGAATAGTAACAGTGCACGCACATCAATGTCATCGTCCTAGAATCAACTCAAATCTCCGTACTTCAATATGTAAACAAGTACGAGAATTCGTCAACAATGTAGTATCACATGAATATGTCCTAGGGTCAGAGTGTAACCCACAACGATTTGTCGCGGTATCGCATATACAAATGTCTAGGTTCGATACCCGATGACGCTAACGGCCATCGGCACCCGAATGTGATTCGGACGCGAAGTATCGAATGCGGCCCTAGCTATGTGTTGCACTAATATACTCATAAATAAATATTTTAAGAATTTTAAATAATGTAACTGAAGTACAAAAATGGCAAGGTACACTTGCCTGTCTATGGGCACTGAAGATGAAAAGCTGGTCCAGCGTCCAAGTTCTGAGTGTCAAAAGGACCTAGAGGAATATTTAACTAATTAATTATCAAGTAATAATATGATCTAATCAATGATACTGTTATCACTTATATAAAAATAAGCAAACTTGGATTTTTAGGTTTTAAATTAGTATTTAGACTAGCAATCACATACTTAATTAAGCAAAATTTAAATAAAATAAAAATATATTATACTAGATTTATAGGCCTAAACCATAAGGATTGCAATAACATGCATGATAGCCAGAAATTATATTAGATTAGACATTAACAAGGAAAATTATATTAGGTTAAACCTAAAAAGAAGGAAAAAAAAAAACTCATGCATATAAATCCTAAATAAAGCCACAACAACTAACATGGGATTTGAACCCCAAGTTGTTGTAAACAAAACCCCAATCATATCAATGGCCTAATGCTCACATGTGACATGAGTGGGCCTTTGCTAAATTTGAATTCAATTATACAACTCTAAATAACACACACACAAACCAACAAGGCTTCCATCCTGATACAAAAAGAAAAAAAAAACTCTTTTTTTTCCCACAAGCTCATCCATCAACCATCCCAACACTCCACCATTCGAGCTACACTTTATTGGTGTAAGTTACAAACAGCCCAATTATTTATCCTGTTTGGACAGGGCTAAGCCCTCAGCTATTATTATCTTGTCCTAATCTCCCAACATTTGCGTAGCAGTAACATTAATCTATTCAAAAAGCACTCTTTAGGATCCTAACATCCAGGGTTCTAATATGTTTGCAGCAACCACATAAGAGATCTATGAAGCTACTCCATACACAGGTTCTCTTTACATCTCTCAAGTCATCAACCCTAGAACCCTTGCTATTATTCACGGTGCTAGCGAGCAGTGCATTACTAACATCCTAGCAATACTTTCTAATGAAACAGTAAGATGCTGGGAATTTTGAGGGAAGGTTACCAGATGAGGATGACACTTGCCAACGTTTGCTGCTTCGAGGAATCGTCGGATGCAGCCTCGCACGCAGGGGGGAGTGGTAGTGTCGATTGGCGACGGTTGTACCACACAGGAAAACGATGTCGGTTCGCCTAGTCACGGCTGGCTTCGCTCAAGGAGGTGCGTCTTCGGCATACGTCGTCGGCGTCGCATGCAAGGGGGAAGTAGGAAATGGTGGTGGAAAGAGAAAATTTTTGTGTAGGCTAAACACTGCGGCTAGGTTTAGGTTCGGAAGAGACAAGAACAAGCATATATATGGGAGAGGGAAGTTAGGGTTTCGTATATATGGACTGGCGGGTGGGCCACAAAGTGAGGTTGGCCGGTCCAAGAAAAATATTGTCAAGCTTAATTTAAAATAATATTCAAAATATGAGAAGGGAATGGTGATGACTGCCGTCAGTCTCAGTGGCCGAACCCCTACAGCAGCATGCAAAACTCATAATTTGAGCTTGGTGCCAATCTATGCCCACACACAAATTCAGCTCATTTTAGCAAGGGAGTATTCCATTGGCTCAATTTAGCAAGTTGAAATATAATGCTCACAATACTAGTTCTCACTTCTAGCTCACATTAGCATGTGTGCTCACAATTCTAGCTCACGTTAGCAAGGCTTGCTAAAGGGGACAACTTGCTACAAGACAAAAACTAAACTCATTTGTGGACATTTAATAGGAGATTGACACATGAAGTAAAATTTCACTTAGGCCCTTAAACAAAACTTAGCTTTAAACATATAGAAATATATATATAATGACACCAATATATTATCCAATAAATAATAAATTTAAAAAAACGGAGGGGGATTACTCTAGGAAATAATTAATTAAGAATATATAAAAATTTATATACTAAATTTTTTTTTTTAAACTTAGTCTTAAACATATTTTTTTTTAAACTTAATAGCATGCTAAAATTCCTTCAACATTTAACTATCAATATATATCCAGTTAATAAAAATAGATATGTTTAATAATAAACTAATAATAACATAAATGATAATATTGTTGTAGTCCTTAAATTAGGCTACTATATATATAATATATATAAAAACATAAAAGTAACTTATAAAAATTGGGGGCTCACATTCTCTCCCCCTTAGAAAATTTCGTCCCCAAAATTAAATGATGGTCGTATTAGAAAAAAAACAAAATTTATGGAATATTACGATATTCAAAATACAGTACGTAAATTCATACCTCCATCCTCGAACAAGTGAGAAAAACGCTCCCGAATAGAGTCCTCGCGCTCCCAAGTTGACACGCCCGGAGAATGATGCTTCCAAGCGACTCGGACGAGTCGAATCGTCTGCCCTCTCAAAACTTTCTCGCTGTGATCGAGAATCGCAACAGGCTGCTCCACATATGACAAGCTCGGCCCAACTGTAATCTCTGAATGGTCCAGCACGTGACTAGGGTCTGCCACGTATCTTCTCAACTTCGATACATGAAAAACGTTGTGCACTCCCTCAAGTGACGGGGGTAATGCTAGACGATAAGCCACCTCACCAACTCGCTCCAGAATATCGAAGGGCCCGATGTACCTCGGACTCAACTTGCCTCTACTGCCAAATCTGATAGTTTCCCGAGTCGGTGATATCCTTAAAAACACGTGGTCGCCCTCCTTGAACTCCAAGGGTCGACGATGCGCATCAGCCCAGTGCTTCTGTCTATCTTGTGCCGCTCTGAGGTGACTCTGAATCTGCTTCACCTTTTCCACTGTCTGCATCACCAACTCTGGACCAAGTATCTGACGTTCTCCGACGTCACTCCAACAAACTGGAGACCTACACTTCCTGTCGTAAAGTGCCTCAAAGGGTGCCATCTGTATGCTCGCCTGGTAACTGTTATTGTAGGAGAATTCGACCAAATGTAGGTGATCCTCCCAAGATCCTCCAAAGTCTAACATGCATACTCTCAGCATATCCTCGAGTATCTGGATCGTACGCTCTAATTGTCCGTCAGTCTGTGGATGATAAGCGGTGCTAAATTTGAGGCGAGTCCCCAAACTATCCTACATGCTCCTCCAAAAATATGAAGTGAATCTGGAATCTCGATCCGACACGATACTCAATGGTACTCCGTGTAAACGTACTATCTGCCGCATGTAAAAATCGGCAAGGATCTCCGTCGATTGCCCAACTCTGAAGGGTAAGAAATGTGCCAACTTGGTGAGTCGATCCACGTTAACCCAAACTGCGTCCTTCCCGCTGGGGCTCCTCGAGAATCCAGTAACGAAGTCCATCGTGATGTGTTCCCACTTCCACTCAGGAATGGGAAGCGGCTGCAATAGTCCTACAGACCTCTAGTGCTCGTCCTTGAACTGTTGACAGACCAAGCATCTCGCTACAAATCGAGCGATCGCCCTCTTCATTCCATGCCACCAGTAATGCTGACGCAAATCTCTGTACATCTTCGTACCTCCAGGATGAATAGAATATATCGAGCTATGTGCCTCTGCGATCAACTCCTGGCGTAGCTCTCCACTCGGAACGCATAGGCGATCTCCACACCTTAACGTCCCGTCCTCGTGAATCCGCAGACCTGTCTGCTCGCCTGCCTCGGTCCTCTCCCGGAGTCTCCTGAATCTCGCATCTGTAGGTAGTGCGGCCTTGATCCTCTCAACCAAAGATGACTGTACTCCAAGTGTAGATAACTGTCCATCCATACCTGGCAATACGACCTCAATCCCCAACTCTTGGAGATCCTCCAATAAATGATGCTTAGTCGTCAAAAAGTATGCTGTAGGTTTTCTGCTCAAAGCATCCGCCACGACATTCGCCTTTCCCGGATGGTACTGCAACTCAATCTCAAAGTCTTTCATCAGCTCTAGCCAACGCCTTTGCCTCATGTTCAGCTCCTTCTGCGTGAAGACGTACTTCAGACTCTTATGATCAGTAAATATCTCTACCCCTCTCCATAAAGATAGTGCCTCCATAGTTTTAGTGCAAAAATCACTGCAGCTAGCTCCAAATCGTATGTCGGGTAGTTCTTCTCGTGGATCCTCAACTGTCTCGATGTGTAGGCGACAACCTTTCCATGTTGCATTAGTACACATCCCAATCCGCTCTCGGATGCATCACTGTACACCACAAATCCTCCAGATCCGGAGGGCAATGTCAAGATAGGTGCTGACGTCAGACGCTTCTTTAGCTCATCAAATGTCGTCTGACACTCGTCTGTCCAGATGAACTCCTGATCCTTACGCGTCAACCGCGTCATAGGCTCAGCAATTCTCTAAAAGTTTTCTACGAACCTCCGATAATATCCGGCAAGTCCGAGAAAACTCCTGACCTCCGTGGCTGACGTCGGTGCTGGCCAAGTCTTTACTGCTTCAATCTTCTCTGGATCCACTGCTAATCCATCTCCTGTAATGATATGCCCAAGGAAGGATACCTCGCTCATGCAGAACTCACACTTACTAAGCTTGGCATATAGTCTTTCTTTCCTCAAGGTCTCTAACACGATCCTGAGATGCTTCTCATGCTCCTCGTGGCTCTTGGAGTACACCAAAATGTCGTCGATGAACACCACCACGAACTTATCCAAGTACTAGTGGAACACCTTGTTCATCAGACTCATGAACACTGCTGGCGCATTGGTTAAACCAAACGGCATCACAAGGTACTCATAGTGCCCGTGTTTCGTCCGAAAGGCTGTCTTCAGAATGTCCTCCTTCCGCACCTTGATCTGGTGATTACCTGACCTGAGGTCAATCTTCGAAAACACACAAGCACCGCTCAACTGGTCAAATAAATCATAGATGCGAGGCAGGGGATACTAGTTATTCACTGTCACAGCATTTAACTCCCGGTAGTCTATGCATAGACGTACTGTCCCGTCCTTCTTCGGTACAAGCAAAACTGGTGCTCCCCATGGAGAAACACTAGGCCGTATAAAACCTAAGCCCAAAATCTCATCAATCTGGGCCTTCAACATATTTGACTCCTTCGGTGCTAGTCGGTACACATGGGAAGCAATAGGTGGCGATCCTGGTACTAGCTCAATGGAGAACTCTACCTCCCTGTCTGGTGGTAGTCCTGGAAGCTCCTCGGGAAATACATCCTCAAACTCTGTCACGATCGCTGGGCGTGCTGGTTCCTCCAATGCAATACGTGCCGCAAGGGTGGGGTGATCATCCATCTCCACAGCTCCCCGAGAGAACTCAAACTCTGGGTGGCCTGGGGGTCAAAATATGACGCTTCCACGTCGGCAGTCTAGCGTCGCATGGTACTGGCTCAACCAATCCATGCCAAGAACAACATCATAGTCTGGCATAGAGAAGACTAGAAATCGGGCACGCATCTCACGCCCGCAAACAACTACTGAACAAGATCTACATGTATCGCTAACAGGTACTATTCCGCCTCCCGTGAGAATTCTCATGGTCTTCGAAAGGGGTGTAGTAGCTACTCTATGGGTGGCCGCAAAACTAGCAGCTATGAATGAATGCGTGGCACCAGAATCAAATAATGCTACTGCAGGTAATGAAGGAACTAAAATAGTACCTGTGATAACTTCTCCAGCTGTCTCTGCCTCTTCAACTGTCATAGCAAAGGCCTGTCACGCCCATGTGCTCTAGCCTGCTGTCTGGCCTGCTGAAATTGGGCTGCCTGCGGTGCCAAGGGTGGTCTCCCCTGGTATCCTCCCGGTGCTGCTGGTCGTATCGCCCCAACTCCTGGAGGGGGTGCCCTCGGACCCTGGAACGGTGGCCTCGGTGTTGGTAGTGCCGGATATGCATGGCGGTGTACCATCGGTGCCGCTCCACGACGCTCTGTACAATCCCTGGCCTGGTGCTGACCAGATCCACAAACTAGGCGTAATTCGAGCCTGCATCGGCAATCCTGCACAGAATGACCTACCTTGCCACAAAAATGACAAGTAGGGGTCCCTGGTGCTGTCGGAGGTGCTGCTCTCTGCGGATGATGAATCTGAGGACGCTTCGCCGGTCCTCCCTACGGTGCTCGAGCTGTTGGTGCTGATGAATGAGAGCGCTTCAGGCTGGCCTCCCTGTGGTTGATGCGCTCCTGTCGTCGAGCTGCTGTCAGAATCTTCGAGTATGAGGTAGGAGCGACGAATCCTACCAATCTCTGTAGCTTGAAACGCAGGCCGTCGTAGAACTTCTCGACCTTCTTCTCCTCAGTATCGATCAGGTACGAGGCAAAATGGCTGAGACGGAGGAACTCCATGTTGTACTCCTCGACCGTCATACTGCCCTGGACAAGATGCATGAACTTGTCCCGAAGCTCCGCACGCGCTGTAGCCGGAATGAACATCTCCTTGAATAGTCTGGTGAACTCCTCCCAAGTGACCCGGTCGGGTCCCAACCGATGCTCCTCGGCCAACCACCAATGGTGTGCGTTGCCCGTCAGCTGCATCCTGACGGCCTTCATCCATTTGTCCCTCGGAAGCTCTGCGGCCTCCAACTGGTGCTCGATACTAGTAAGCCATACATGAACCTCTGTAGGCTCCTCTGTGCCCGAAAATGGAAGGGGCACCATGTGATGAAAATCCTTGATAGATCCCGTCGATGGCCGTCGCTCCGGTGGTGTCACATTCTCCAGTGCAGTAACGATACTCTCCCTCAAAGTATCCGCCTGCTGTTGCTGAGCCTGTTGCTGAGCCTGATACTGAACCTGCTGCTGAGCCTGCATCATGGCATAGAATATTTGAAACATCTGTTGTCCATCCATCTGTTGTCCTAGAGGTGGAATTGGAATATATGGCATCTGCAGGGGAGGCGGAGGTGGTGGCTGCTGCTGCTGCTTTGTCCTTTGGGGCTGCTGTTGTCCCGGTTGTGCCTGGTGTCGCTGCTCTCCTGGTAGGCCCTCAGCCTTCTGAGGGATCTGACCCTGGGGAGCCGGTGTCAACATGAGGACCTGCCTCGAAGTCTATCCCTCATTCGGTCCGGAGTTCCGGGGGACACCGTCCGGTTGCGCCACTCGTCCACTTCGTAGATTCATACTCTGAAAGCAGATAAGCAAAATTTTAACGGTTTGAAGTCAAACATGATGTATTGATAAAGAAAATCGATGAGAAGATGTCATAGGAAGGTATTCAAGCAAGTGGATGAGATCTTAAATCTCTAAATCCTAATTTCAAGGCTCGTTTGGCACAGTTAGGTAACCAAGATGATTTAAATCTTGACCTGCATGGGCCACCACAAAAACCATGTCACGCCCCAGTTCCAAAATACGAAACCGAGCCACGTGGCAAGGCCAACGAGTACCACTCCCAATGATTTACCCAATTTAATGGAACCATGAGAGTATCACTTAAGCTGTAATATGCAGTAATATAGAATAATGCCCAGACAATCAAAGTACTAATCTCATCCACTAAATGAAAATCAAGGAACACATAGTGAAAAAAATATGAAATAAACCACAATGTGCTGAAATAACATAGTCTGAATGTAGTCATAAAACAACAACTGAACGAAGAGTCTTGCGGAAATAATTTTGCTGATACAATACTGAATGAAAATAAAATACAAGAAAATGACGACATGCTACTAGATAATGAAGCCAGAAATAAAGAAAGTGCTCTACCAATCGGCTACTCTGCTGGATCGATCTCGTCGTCAACTGCAAGTCCTGCTCCAAGCTCAACTCCGGATCCGTAGACCTCAGGATAATCATCTAAATCTGGAGAGAAAACCAGGTCCTCAGAGGGACGCAACAAGGTACATAATATACAGGCCAAAAGTACGACAGTAAAAGGGTGATATGATAAAATAAAATAAGACAGAAATAAAGTGGGTGAACTACCTTAACCAACTAGTATGAAATACAATTTAAGAAATATCACTCGAACACGCGGGCTGTCACGGTGTAATCCGAAGTTCTGATACGGAACTCCGGTAACTATGAGAATCCGCAGTTCCGATAAGGAACTGTGGTAACTATGAAATATTCGCAGCTCTGGTAATGAGGCAGCGGTAACTCTGTGGGAAAGTATCCCAAGCGCACGGTGTATGTTTCTCCCCGCCCATGTAACTTCACGAATCGTATCTACGACTCGCTCGGTCAGACTCTGGCTAGGACAACGAGTCATAAATAGAATAGTAACAGTGCACGCACATCAATGTCATCGTCCTAGAATCAACTCAAATCTCCGTACTTCAATATGTAAACAAGTATGAGAATTCGTCAACAATGTAGTATCACATGAATATGTCCTAGGGTCAGAGTGTAACCCGCAACGATTTATCGCGGTATCGCATATACAAATGTCTAGGTTCGATACCCGATGACGCTAACGGCCATCGGCACCCGAATGTGATTCGGACGCGAAGTATCGAATGCGGCCCTATGTGTTGCACTAATATACTCATAAATAAATATTTAAGAATTTTAAATAATGTAACTGAAGTACAAAAATGGCAAGGTACACTTGCCTGTCTACAGGCACTGAAGATGAAAAGCTGGTCCAGCGTCCAAGTTCTGAGTGTCAAAAGGACCTAGAGGAATATTTAACTAATTAATTATCAAGTAATAATATGATCTAATCAATGATACTGTTATCACTTATATAAAAATAAGCAAACTTGGATTTTTAGGTTTTAAATTAGCATTTAGACTAGCAATCACATACTTAATTAAGCAAAATTTAAATAAAATAAAATATATTATACTAGATTTATAGGTCTAAACCATAAGGATTGCAATAACATGCATGATAGCCAGAAATTATATTAGATTAGACATTAACAAGGAAAATTATATTAGGTTAAACCTAAAAAGAAGAAAAAAAAACTCATGCATATAAATCCTAAATAAAGCCACAACAACTAACATGGGATTTGAACCCCAAGCTGTTGTAAGCAAAACCCCAATCACATCAATGGCCTAATGCTCACATGTGACATGAGTGGGCCTTTGCTAAATTTGAATTCAATTATACAACTCTAAATAACACACACACAAACCAACAAGGCTTCCATCCTGATACAAAAAGA
The DNA here is from genome assembly GCA_029216955.1 of Iris pallida. Lineage (NCBI taxonomy): Eukaryota > Viridiplantae > Streptophyta > Magnoliopsida > Asparagales > Iridaceae > Iris > Iris pallida. The sequence continues at coordinate 31,480,971 of JANAVB010025196.1, read as the reverse complement.
AAAAAAACTCTTTTTTTTCTCACAATTGGATTCGAACCCAAGCTCATCCATCAACCATCCCAACACTCCACCATTCGAGCTATACTTTATTGGTGTAAGTTACAAACAGCCCAATTATTTATCCTGTTTGGACAGGGCTAAGCCCTCAGCTATTATTATCTTGTCCTAATCTCCCAACATTTGTGTAGCAGTAACATTAATCCATTCACAAAGCACTCTTTGGGATCCTAACATCCGGGGTTCTAATATGTTTGCAGCAACCACATAAGAGATCTATGAAGCTACTCCATACACAGGTTCTCTTTACATCTCTCAAGTCATCAACCCTAGAACCCTTGCTATTATTCAAGGTGCTAGCAAGCAGTGCATTAATAACATCCTAGCAATACTTTTTAATGAAACAGTAAGATGATGGGAATTTTGAGGGAAGGTTACCAGATGAGGATGACACTTGCCAACGTTTGCTGCTTCGAGGAATCGTCGGATGCAGCCTCGCACGCAGAGAGAAGTGGTAGTGTCGATTGGCGACGGTTGTACCACACAGGAAAACGAGGTCGGTTCGCCTAGTCACGGCTGGCTTCGCTCAAGGAGGTGCGTCTTCGGCCTACGTCGCCGGCGTCGCACGCGAGAGGGAAGTAGGAAATGGTGGTGGAAAGAGAAAATTTTTGTGGAGGCTAAACACTGCGGCTAGGTTTAGTTTCGGAAGAGACAAGAACAAGCATATATATGGGAGAGGGAAGTTAGGGTTTCGTATATATGGACTGGCGGGTGGGCCACAAAGTGAGGTTGGCCGATCCAAGAAAAATATTGTCAAGCTTAATTTAAAATAATATTTAATATATGATAAGGGAATGGTGATGACTGGCCGTTAGTCTCAGTAGTCGAACCCCTACAGCAGCATGCAAAACTCATAATTTGAGCTTGGTGCCAATCTATGCCCACACACAAATTCAGCTCATTTTAGCATGGGAGTATTCCATTGGCTCAATTTAGCAAGTTGAAATATAATGCTCACAATACTAGTTCTCACTTCTAGCTCACATTAGCATGTGTGCTCACAATTCTAGCTCACGTTAGCAAGGCTTGCTAAAGGGGACAACTTGCTACAGGACAAAAACTAAACTCATTTGTGGACATTTAATAGGAGATTGACACATGGAGTAAAATTTCACTTAGGCCCTTAAACAAAACTTAGCTTTAAACATATAGAAATATATATATAATGACACCAATATATTATCCAATAAATAATAAATTTAAAAAAAAGGAGGGGGATTACTCTAGGAAATAATTAATTAAGAATATATAAAAATTTATATACTAATAATATTTTTTTTTAAAACTTAGTCTTAAACTTATTTTTTTAAAACTTAATAGCATGCTAAAATTCCTTCAACATTTAACTATCAATATATATCCAGTTAATAAAAATAGATATGTATAATAATAAACTAATAATAACATAAATGATAATATTGTTGTAGTCCTTAAATTAGGCTACTATATATATAATATAGGCTTAATTGCACTTTGCTACCCTCAACTATTACCATTTTTCAACTTTGTACCCTAAACTATTTTTTGTAACAATTTGGTACCCAGATGTTATTTTGGACTAAAATGCCCCTACCCCTACCCCTAACCCTCCCCCCCTGCACGCTCCGGCCGCCCCCCCCTGCTTACTCCGGCCGCCCCCCCCCCCTGCTAGCTCCCCCCCCCGCCCCCCACCCCACCCCCCTGCTCACTCCGGCCGCCCGCCCGCCCCCGCCTCTCCCCTAGGCCGTGGCAGCACGAGAGGAGGGGGGCTGGGGAGGGAGGGCGGGGCGGGAGGCGGGGCAGGGGGTGGCCGAAGGTAGCAGGGGGGGTGGGGGGCGGGGGGACGGAGCTAGCAGGGGGGGGTGGGGCGGCCAGAGCTAGCAGGGGGGGTGGCCGGAGTGGGGAAGGGGGTGGAGGGAAGGAAGAGGGAAGGGCATTTTTGGAATTTTTGAAAAATTAGGTATCAAGTTGAAAAAAATAATAGTTGTGGTACCAATTTGTTACGAAAAAAAGTTTATGGTATCAAGTTGAAAAGGCGGAATAGTTGAGGGTAGTAAAGTGCAATTAAGCCTATAATATATATAAAACATAAAAGTAACTTATAAAAATTGGGGGCTCACAGGTTCACCCTCTACCAATTTTAGAATTGGTGATGAAGAGGGTGTGGTCACAGAGCTTTTCTCCATGTTTGGCACAGAAGTCATGATTGGTGCACTGAAGGACATTAGATCCAGATAGCGCAGGCCTTGTTCTTGGCAGCAACAGTGGTGGAGCGCTTGGCACCCCCTACGCCAATCATGGCTTCGTAGGCAGTTTGGTCGACTTTTATGACCAAAGTCTTCTGCGTCGTGTCGATCGATGCAACATCGTATTGAGTTGTCACTTTCTCATCTGAGGAGGAAGTTATCCCTAGCAGAGTCGTCATTTTGTTTGCAAAAACAAAAGTTTGTTACAAATTGAGAAGAAGTACAAGTGTATAATTTGATTTCTGGGAAAGTACGACTGTAGGAATCTGATAAGAAGATTACTTTATCCCTTGGACGATGCGATGTCGAAGAAGAAAGCCTTTGGAGAGTATTGCCGCAAGTGCTCAGGATATTATGATCATTAGTGAAGCTTTTAAAGTGATTTGAAACTCTATTTATAGAGTTTAGAGATAATTGTTAAGTAGTTATCCTGATTGGTGTACACTATATTTGGTGCGCCATTCACCCAGTCACACGAACGGTTGGTTTAACTACTTGGATGCGTGGCATTCTGTGAGAGAGATGCGCTTGGTCATGGACAGTATCACGTACACGTTCTTCGAAATTAGTGGCATACGCACCACATCATCTAACTGCTTCTGGATGATTTGATCAGATGGTGCCAACTGTTAAATTGTGCCAGGCGCTATTTGTTGTTTAATGCACCCTGCTTAATGATATTTGATTATCTCGCGCCAACTGCAAATGGCGTGAGGCAGCTGTCACTAATTATGAAAAATCTGACACAATCTTCTCGAGCGTCACGTGTTCAGGATTCGAACGATTTTTCTCGACTGACGTGCTGTCAGTAATTATGACAACTATTTTAGCTTCTCGAGGAAGCTTGTCACGTGTCGACCAGCGCCACCTACGTCCAGCGCCAACAGATGCCGTACACCATCTGATGGCAAGCACCATTTGATAATTTATACTCTGGTACCATTAATTATGAGTAGCGTATGATGATGATTATATTTTTTAGGCTTCTAAACAACTCAGTTACACTGATCCATACATTATGTCCCGTATAATAGAAGACATCGTCTTGCGAGAAGAGCTTCTGCACACCCATCCAATTTATCGATGCCAAGCGCCGATCAAACAATTACCCCATGCACGAGCACCGGTAATGATGCCCATAAACGTGGGTCAGTACATTCATCTATGTACTGGCGAAAGGTGCGGGCCTGACTCACCTAGGAAGACAATACTAAGTAATCATGTGATAACAACATTACTATTGTGGACTTTCACTTTGCCTTAGGGTCGATTAGCAGTTCATATCCAACAAAAGTAAAGCATGCATATTATTTATAGCTGGCATAATGTAAAGCATATATGTTATCACCCTTTGGTAATTTTTATCCATGGTCATGTAGCCATCCCTGTGCATTTATGATACTTACTCTGCCTGCATATGACATTGTTAGAAAGAATATCATAATTGTCACCGTTCAGGTGATTCTTACCAACAATCGACATCCTTTCTTGTAATTGAGTAATAACTTACTCTGTCTGCATAAGACATCATTAGCACTTGACCTATCTATATGAAGGTTACTAGCGACACGCCATCTTGGACTATATAATGGTAAACGGCTAACTCCATATGGGTTTCGAGTCCATAGGAGGTTTCTGAATCACTGTGCTACTACTTCAGCTCCATAGGATTTCGGTGCCCTTTCAGTGCAAGGTAGCAAGCCCCGCTAAAAGTCCTGCAATCACAATGTCGGTACATCAACACCATTCTTTGTTCCCCAGGACGAATCGGGTCTGTGGCCCCGAATTACCATTCGAGGAACTACCATGTGCACATATTGTCCATGACCATGCAAGTATATGCAACTTATCTATGAAGAAACATATAATGCATAATAAGGAAAAGTAAGTAAATAAGCCACCATTCTCATTCGTATTGCCACATATACCTTAAGCTGATGCTCGCATTACCATCTGCCCAATCTAGGGTCTTACTATAATCAACATTCTACAACAGCACTAGTTAATATAATGTGACTACTCAGACTTTTCCCACATCTTTGATACCATGCATTCTTTCGGTCATATTCAAGCATACTCACTGCCCATTTCTTGGGTCTTATCACTTGTGTCACCATCTATTCATCGAGCTGAGGCTCGATATACTCACCGCCCAAGTATTTGGGACTTTTTGCTTCACCTGTCATGTAATTCATTGTAACAACATGTATGCACACAATTCATGAAATAATACGCAACAGTTTTTGGGTCATGTGATTAATTATCTTTCATTATCTTTCTGGGTTTCATGCAAGATAATATTTAGCAACTCAACCAGCAACAAAGCATACTAATCGTTTTTATTAAGCGTAAAGCAAAAGGATCTTCAAAGGGTTCAATACTACTAACATTATAAGACGATCCCACCATGATCACATAGTCTTCCGAGCGATCCTTCGCATATTCCCAAGTCCAACAATGCTTCATCAAACCAACCAGCCATCATAATATACTTTGCGGGTCAGGGTACTACACTGCAGCACTAGGAGGACCACCGAGAGGACCACCTTTACTACCAAATGAGGTCTAGTATGTGAGGGATAGACAGCAGGCTGGAGGACAGAGAGTTGTCTAGGCTTATGTTATGGCACCAGTTGCGGAGGATCCCGAGGGTGTGGCGATTACAGGTACTATCTTAGTAGCATCTATACCCGCAACTGCACTATTCGATTCGGGGACCACCTTGACTTTCGTATCTAGTAGTTTTGTAATAATGCTTAGAGTAGCTACCTCTCCATTGCCTAAGACTTTGAGGATTCTTACAGGGGAGGTATTGTGCCCGCCATTAGTACATGTTGAACTTGTTCGGTGGTAGTATATGGGAGATATAGGATCGATGGCAACTCTTTCGGGGGGTGAATTGAGTATAGCGGAAGTAATATCCCCAATTAAACTTATTGCAGGTAAAGTCAAGTAAAGACAGATAATTTATGCAATTATGTAAAAGCAGTAATTAAGTAGTAAGATAGAAGCAATACGCAAATACCGAGATTTTTCCTGGTTTCCCTCTGAAAGGACTAGTCCAGTGGTACGGTAGTAGCTTGGTACAGTGGTACATAGCTTGGTACATTAGCTTGCTCTCCCGTAATAAATGATCAAGTCCTCTAAGCATTTTGAAATCTAGAAAAATTTCTCAAAGCAAATCTTCAGAGCAACAATAATATATTGAATAAAAAAGCATTCAAGCAAATGTTATTAGCATTTGGTCAAGTAATCAAGAATTCACTCCCGTTGTCATGTAATCAAAATTGCGTAAAAAATTCTAAGTACTCACCATAGATCATATAGAGCTAATGGCATAAACTAGAAATGCTTTGAATGAAGCATAGAACTAGAATGTCATACATATAGTGTTGAAATGAAACATAGAACTAAAATATCACAAAATGGTTTGAAGAAGCATATATAACTAAGACATGATAGTAGCTACCAAACAAGACACAGTAGTGACATTGTATCACTAAACGTCATCCTCTAATCATCATCATCATCAGCAGCAACACCAGCTGCCCGAGAAAGGTTACAAGATTCAGCAGATCGATGGGGATCGTAACAAGTAGCAGCAGGGTCAAAGTAGCACTGAGCCTCCAGATCATCAATACGATAACCAAGCACAGAGGGATCACGAACCATGGGAATGGGGCCGCCAGGGTTGTTGGCAAAACTATAGCTGAAATCCCGTATAGTGTTGGTCATGGCCTGGAACTGTAGGGTGGCCCAAAAATCCATAGACCGAAACTGATCTATAAACAAAGCCTGGAAAGACTCAAGGGTGACGCCTTTGGAAGGATGGAAAGAATGGTGACTAGCAGATGGGTCAACAACATGAGGAGGAGGAGGAGGAGCCTGTACAGTTGGAGGAGGAGCCTGTATGGTAGATACATCGCGTATAGAAGGTTCTGCGGTTTCTTGCGACACCGTTCCATAGCGGATATAATAGTCTTTGGTAAGTTAAAAGAAATCTCAAGATGGAGATGACATATGGCCTAGAGTTCAAGATAAGTGATTTTATCAGTGGATGTTTGTTTTAGAAGGATAACCTAAAATAATATTCGATGCAAATCATAGAAATAGTCATTCATATGTTTCAGTTGAATACGACCTTTAAGACGGGGATTGGGTTCACATAACAAGTCACGGAATGAATCTAAAGTCATATGAGCCAAAAATGAATTTTTGTGATATCCACAAGGGCTTCCCCATCATTGGGAATATGAAGCATAAGAGCTAAATCCTCAGCATCAAATCAATTTCTTTTTCACCAACTCTAGAATGAACAGTGTCGTTTGTGACCGTAAGATTACAAATGAATGTACGTATTACATTCATGCAAATAGGATAACTAGATTGTACCAACTCATCAAAATCAAAGTGTTGAAATACTGACTAATGATCCAAAAACAAGGTAAAATTGATAGGGCTTCCTGGATAAATTGTTCGTTAGACAAAAATCGATGTACCATTCATTAGAGGCATCTAATGTTACAAATATGAACTCATCAAAATTATCACCATCCGGCATAGACGGACTAAAAAAGGAGAATGAAACTTCTTCTTAAATATTCGAAAAAGAAGCTTCCCCAACTTTTCGTTTCTTTTTGGAAGGTCGAGGAAACTTTGGTACCCTTGAAATAAAAAGTAGAGAAAAGTGAGAGAAATATTGAAATTGATCACGAAAAATGGAAGAGAATCACGAAATCACCCTGAATCCAAGTTTCTAGGCTTTGAGAGGCTTGGAGGAGGTAGAATAGGATTTCTAGGGTTAGGTTTTCGGTGGAGAGGCTGTTGTTGTGATATGGAAGAAGATGATAATGTGTAGGTTTTAAAAAGAATCCCGAACTGTCCATCTTCTGTTCTGGAATTAGCCTACCCAAGTTCGGCCCGAGTTTGCACAGAGCTCGGTCCAAGCTCAGTTCCTGAATAGAAATGAACAACTTTTGATACAATTTTAACATGTATACAAAATAGTAATTTAAAATATTTGTGTTGAGGAAAAAATATTTTATATTAATTAATCATAATACAAAAAATGTCTCAAATATTTTAGGTTAGCTATAGAGGTCGGATCCCAGCTAGTGGTAGTCCGAAGACACTTGGCACCGTGTCGCTTAGGCTTTTATGCCTTGTTGTCAGAAGGGCCTTTTTGGCTTATAACCAAAATGCTCTTTACGATTTATGAATTTAGGTCAAGTAATATAGAATTATACAACCTCAACGTCCAAAATTCATAATTCTATTCGTATAAAGTTCAAGAGATCTTTTGCTAGAGGTTTGGTGAAAATGTTAGCTAGTTGGCGTTCTGTGTCCATATATTCTAGACAAATGTCACCTTGTAGAACATGAACTCTAAGAAAATGATGTCTAATTTCTATATGCTTAGTGTGAGAGTGACAAATAAGATTCTTTGTGAGATTTATAGAATGAGTGTTACCGCTGAAAATAGAGATATGGTTGTAGGATAACTGATAGTCTTCTAAGGTTTGCTTCATCCACAAAATTTGGGCGTAACAACGTCCTGCGGCTGTATATTCAGCCTCGGTTGTTGATAATGCAACAGAGTTTTGCTTTTTGGAAAACAAGAAGACTAATAATTTTTCTAGGAAATATTATGTGCCATTGGTACTTCAGCAATCACCCTTGCATACTGTAAAATCTGCATCCGAATAACCTATCAGATCGAACGAATCAATTTTTGGATACCATAGACCGGTTGCTAAAGTTCCTTTAAGGTATCGTAGGATACGCTTAACGACGCTCACATGTAATTTCTTAGGACAAGCCTGATATCTTGCACATAGGTATACTAAAAATATAATATTAGGTCGATTGGCAGTTAAATAAAGTAAACTACCAATCATACCTCTATACTTACGAACTTCAGTTGGTTTACCACTTTCATCCATATCAAGTTTTATAGACGTCGCCAAAGGAGTTCTGGTTGGTTTGACATTGTCCATATCAAATATCCGCATGTCTTTTCTATATTTGGCTTGACTGATTAAAATCCATTGTGAATTTTGTTTGATAAATAACCCGAGAAAGAAAGTCAATTCTCCCATCATGCTCATTTCAAATTCACTCTGCATACACTTAGCAAACTCGTTACAAAGTATCTCATTTGTTGATCAAAAGATAATATCATCTACATAAATCTGCACAAATAAAATGTTCTTATCAATAGATTTTATAAAAAGAGTAGAATCAACTTTTCCTTTTAAAAAATTATATTCAAGTAAGAAGGAACTAAGGCGCTCATGCCATGCACGAGGTGATTGTTTGAGTCCGTAAAGAGCCTTACGAATCTTGAATACATGATCTGGTCTTTTAAAATCTTCAAAGCTAGGAGGTCATTTAACAAAAACTCCTTTTATAAAAGTGTTTAAAAAAGTAATTTTTACATCCATTTTAAAAGTTTAAAACCATGAAGACTAGGAAAAGCACATAACATTTGAATGGTTTCTAGTCTATAGCATATGTCTCATCGTAGTTAATACCTTCTTTTTTATTATAGCCTTGAGCTACTATACGTGCTTTGTTACTTTTGACTATACCATTCTTATCTAATTTATTTTGGAAAACCCATTTGGTACCAATGACCAGGTGATCATTAGGTCTGGAAACGAGTTCCCAAACTTGATTCCGTTTAAATTGGTTAAGGTCCTCTTGTATTGTAGAAATCCAAAATTTATCATTCAAAGCTTATCCAATATTTTTTGGTTCTATCTTATAAATAAAAGCAACATTAGCAATGATATCTCTAGTACTGGAACAAGTACTTACACCGTTAGATACATCACCTATTACCAACTTTTCTGGATGGTTTGTGGAAAATCGTAATCTCATTGGCAGACTTTCCAGGTATGTGGTTGGTGTATCTTCGGGCTTTTTACTTGAGGGAATTCTGTCATCTTCATTATCACTGTCGTTTGCACGTTGACTGTTCAGCTCGTCGAAAGTAACATTTATTGAATCTTCACCTACTAGTAACCTTTTGTTGAATACTCTGAATCATTTGCTCTTTGCAGTATATCAGAGAAATATTCCTTTATTAGCTTTATTATCAAAGTTGCCTAAACTGTCTTCGGTGTTTAGAATAAAGCATCTGCATCCAAACATGTTAAAGTAGCTGATATTAGGATTTCTACTAAACCCTAATTCATAGTGAGTCTTTCTCAAAATCGGTCTAATAAGAATCCTATTTAATACATGGTGTAATGTCCCAGTCCCAAAATACTTAGGACTAAGTATGTAGACATGCCAGCTGTATACATACAAAGTATACTCTAATATATGGAACCGTCGTATGTATACATAAGCTGTAAACCATGATAACAAAATCTCATCCACGAATAAAAGAATAATAATATGAATCAACTATAAATTTCATCATTTATACAAGTAGTTGGGCGAAGACAAATCCACTACCAACCATTTAAATGAGAAGAAGAATACAAGGGAGAAAATACGAAAGAAAAGTAGCAAGATGACCCAAAGGCAATATCATAGAAGCACACACTTGGAGAGATCACCAGGTCCTCAGAGGGATGTAACAAGATACAGGAAGAATATGCCATAATAAACTGAATATATAATATGTCACAAGCCACAAGTAAAGTAAAATAGTCCCAATCGTACCAAGGCCCAATATCTCATCATCGGAGCAGTGGATTACCCCTGCAACCAAACAAGGATAAGGGGTAGCACACTATTCTACGATGTGACATTTTCCCATGCTACTAATGGAACGGGGGTGACATAACATTGACGAGGGTTACCTAACCAATCTATTGTGTTTATGCAGTTAAGAACAAACCTTTAATCGCATGAGCCCTGGCTATAAATAGGACCTTGTATAGTCCCCTCTTGGAAACCAGTGACCAAGCGCATAATGTTCAAAAATGTCAGTGGCCAACCTGAGGGGGTAATCATACCCGTATCTCCAGCGGAGCTTCCAGGTTACAAAAAAAAATGTGTAATAGAAGCCCATACGACAAGGAAATGTTCTCCCCACCCGATGCACCTATCGAAGTCGCCTCTATGACCATCTACCTCTACTAACTGCTAAGTCTCCTGACATGCCTATATTAGCAGTTAGACCTAACGCATACGCACGGGTGATCAGCCAACACACATACCTCTACATGCTACTCATCTCACACATATCTCGTGGTACAACTGTGTCAAGATTTATGAAATACACTACAGATGATAGTCCCTTAACTTCTAGGTCCATATGCAATTTAAAAGACAAAAAGAAGAATAAGACTAGCATCATGTATCCTGAAAGCAAGTATGTACGAAATGTAC